>JAAGKR010003310.1:0-76598 GCA_011419295.1 Clarias macrocephalus
GAATGAGTCCAGCTGGTGAAGCTCGCAGGAGGACTCGCCCTTTCCATACACACCCCCCATGCAAAACACACACACACACACCTTTATACACACACGGGTCAGGTGTTTCACTAAAAGTTCATTTTCCTCCACGCTGAAGGAAAATTGACCAAATTGAAGGAAAAACATTATCTACTGGGATGTGAAAGTCAAAACAAAGATATTGAACAGACTTTCTGATAAATGAAGAAGAGAAAATAAATAAAATGCCTCCACACACTCCTCAGCACTTGTAGTTCTAAAGATTTTTTCAACCCAGAGTTCAGAACATAACGTCATATGACCCTGACTGTACAGTATATTTAGTATCATAACATTTTGTAAAGTAACACATTTCCTCTGGTGTGAACTGATGAATAAGATTGTTAAATGTACAGTGGGGGGGGGGGGGGGGTCATTGATCCAGACATGTTTTTTTTTTATTTATTATTTTTTTTATAACACTGGAACTAGTAAAGGATCTTAAACAGTTAAAAATCATCTCTTGAGCTGTAAGCTAATATCTTCAGTTGATTCCTTGCTATTTTTAGCAGCACCTATATTTTTGTTAATTACATCACATGAGCATGTCTGAATGAAAACTGCCCAAACATTTACATTACCACAGGATTTAAGTTTATTTACCTATTGAATGGGTTCACTAAATATTTCAAGTTGCTGACTTCAGCCGTTTGGAGAGATGCATTTATATGTGCCCCTAAAATTGCAATTTTTCAGTGTTATACTGTCACACTTCGAACAATAATCATTATAAATGTAAATTATTGATCTTTCTTTGATTATTAATACTAACATTGGTGTAAGCTTCTATGACCTTCAAAAATTTATGATCAAGTTGGTTTTTGGTAAAAGTGTCCGTATCTACGTAAAATCATGGTGCAATATTTTAATTTAGAAAATACTTAAAATACTGATAGAGGATGTGTGAAACTTAATGATGTCTGGTGGTTACATGGGTTGGCAAAAAGAGGAATCACAACTCTCTGACGTAAAGGAATTATGAGGGAAAGAAAGTACCACCTTCATTTATTTCCCTGTATATAATTTACCAGAGCCTAATAAACAGATGCACCATGTATAACATCCTTATTGTGTATCGTCAGTGTAACTTGTCCATTATAAACTGTCGTGGGCTCTAAGGTGGACAAGGAAATCAGGAAATAATATTGCGGTGACAAGAACAGAAAAAAGTGTACATTACTTTTGGTTTCTCTCTTTTTTCCGGTGTTATGCGCTAAAATGCCCCCCTGCCACAGATCCCCCCCCAACATATAATCTCCTTCGAATATTATATTAGATTAGATATTAGGTTTATGAATTACAAATGACAAATTAGACCAAAGAAATTTGATTATAAAATAAGCAATATAAAAAAATTCATGTTGAATAGAATTTTTTTATAAATATATTTTTTTCATATACAAGATGCATTTTTTATATTGCTTATTTTATAATAAAAATCATTTTGTTTAAGTGTTCATAATAAATATTTATTTAGTGCAAACATTTTTATATTACATGACAAATCCCTGCAAAATAAATGTGTCCGAACATAAACATTATATGTTAATTTGTATTAATGGTCTTGACACCTCTGACGTAGCTAGGGTAAATTATAATAGTAATATCACATTTGATAATAATAATAATAATAAACCTATGAATTTCTGTTCTGATATAATATCTGATAGAGATTATATAGGGGGGGGCAATTTGTGGCGGGGGGCATTTTAGCGCATAACAACGAAGCATTTACACGACATTCACAAGGACATTTTGCTGTTCATAAGAAACTCATCTTAAACTGCACTAAAGGTCAACATTGAATGTACATCATAAACATGCGAAAAATGAAAACTTCTCCCAACTAACCAAAGAAACAGCCATTTGGAAATCAATTCAGCAACACGTCAGCAAAAAACTCACTTGATTTGAGTGATCTGAAAGTGTAAAGACAAATGCAGAAGCACCGTGATGGCAGAAGTGGCCTGAAAACTCCCACATTTCTGTGCCAGCCTTCACCTGTGGTTATAAGTAAACTCACGTATGCTGTGCATTTCCTGTTTTCTGACAGCCATTAAAATGTCCTTGTGAACACTGTGTAAATACAAAACATGACGTACAATAAATAGTAATAAGCAAAATCAGTATACAGATCCTGTACGATACACACACTGGGTTCAGAAAGTATTTAAACAAATTTTTTGCCCAAACTATCTAAAATAAATTGAATTATATATGGGATCTACACACAATAATCCATAACGACAGACGCTTGTCTAGTACTTATCTGAATAAAAGATTCATATGTTTTTAATTTTAAATAAAAATATCTAAATTGTTTTGCTGTAATTTTGATTCATTTTCTGTATAGATTTACACATTTTTAAATAAATGAACAATAAAACAATAATGAAATGTCATCATGAAAAGTCTTTAAAGGAAACAGTGAAGTAGAAATAGCGCAAACTCTAGATAAAGCTACACTCATGTCCATAAATATTTAAACATTGGTAGATTTTTTGTTGTTAGTGTTGATTTAAATAAAATTATGACATAGGATATGTATCTAAATCAGGTGAGCAGTAGGAATTAAAGCACTTTACATAAATCACTACCCTTTTAAGGGACCAAAAGTAATCAGACAAGTATGAAAAAAAAAGTTTGTGTTAGTTTGTCCCTTTACTTTTTGGTTTTAGAAAAGGGCATGGATGGGTGTTCAAATAATTATGGACTAACTAATTTATTGAAGATTTTGCCTGTCTAAAGGAGCGTAGATAACCTGAGCATTATCTATACTACTTGATAATCTTTAGACATAGAAGAATACTGAAGTGTATCCTCTAGATTGTTCCTCACCAACATAAAACGCAACGTGGATAATCTGAGCCAAGACCTGAAATATTGACCTGAAAACTGACTTCTTCAGTCAAACTTCAAGAAAATATTTTCTATGTATCCCCCATGGAAAAAAAAAACACTTTCAGAAATGGAATTCACATAAAGAATAAAATAATATAAATATAATAAAATAAAATTATATATAAAACAAAATAATCAAAAAAAAATCTAATCAAACGCAATATATAAAAATCAATATCCCATGTTGGTTTAAATGCCAGAGAAAACATGTGACTTTTAAGATGGGACTTAAACACCCTCAGTGATGTGGCCTTACAAATAGTCAAGGGTAGCTCATTCTACAATTTGGGTGCCGATCACCCGAGCTTGCATTTGGTTTTGGGTACAGTCAGCAAGTTTATCTGATGATTTGAGAGACCGGGGTGGAGCATAGGGCTGAAGCAGATCCGAGAGGTAGCATGGGGCAAGGCCATGACCAAAGGGATTTTTAAATTATTTCAGTACTGTACCAGGAGCCAATGAAGAGAAGATCTGGAGAGACATGTTCTCTTTTACGCATTAACCTTAAGAGTCGAGCAGCAGAAGTTTGGATCAGCTGTAACCAATGACATGCTGCCTGAGAAACCCCAAAATACAGAGTACTGCAGTAATCGATGTGCGTGGTGATAAAGGCTATTTCAAAATGCCTAAAGGACAAAACAGGTTTCAATTTTGCAAATTGCTTTAACTGAAAGAAACTGAACTGAACCACATCACTGATCTGTTTATCAAATTTAAGGACATAGTAAACAATAGCACCTAAATTTGACGCTGTGGGTTTAGCATACTGCTCCAAGGCTTCTAAATACCCCTGGCACCAGGACCAAATACCATTGTATACCATTGTATCAATGACTTTTTATCATTACAATTTAAAAAATTTGGGCTAACCATGCCTTTATGTCATCTAGAGATGTTAACAGAGTCTTAACAGAGTAGCCTTCCTTCAGTTTTAAGGGGAGATAAATCTGACTATCATATGCATTGCAGTGAAAGGACATGCCATGTTTTCTCAGGATGTAGCCGAGCGGCAACAAATACAACAAAAAAAGACGGGGTCCAAGGATGGAACCCTGTGGGACCCCATATGTCAGAGAAGCTGGTGAGGACTCAGGATCTCTAAGACCAACAGAAAATGTTCTATCAATAAGATCCTAACCAGTCCATTCCTGTAACTTCCAAAATAAATCGCATTAAGGGGGGGGTAATCCTTTGGATTTTTTCTTTACACGCATGGACACACATATGTTATAATAAACAGTACGCACGCTGTACACACACATACAAACACAAAATAAAAGATGAGAGACGACCACTAAGACCCAGCTGGGGAGATGATTACCCACAATTCTGCAGCACAAGAGAGAGAAAAACCTCAGTTGTGATCATGTGACGCTCGGCATCAAAACAAGAAGCGAATGTGTGATGCATGATACTCGTGAACCAAGTCAAAATTTATTAAAAATCTTTGCTCGTCTTGCGGAACACTCGCAAACCGCGTTACTCGCAATCCGAGGTTCCACTGTACTTGTGTGAATGTACTGTAGGATAAGGCATTCTCAACCAGAAAACTGACTTGTTGAAATTTCATTTATAGACCCGTCTATATTGACACACACACACATTTCAGTAATTATGAAAAAATAGGTTTTGTATTCAATAGATACATCTTTGTGTGTGCTGTGCTTTAATGCTGGGATATTCAAATAAAATATTTCACTGTACAGTAAGGATTATGTCAAATAAAGAGCTAACATTAAAAGCTATGTGTTGTAGTGTTAAACATTCATGTTCACCTTTGTGTAGCAGCAGCAGAAAGATGAAGGAGATAAAGTAGCTGTGATGAAAATAGAAAGAGGAAAAAGTGAACAATGGGATAAATTTAAGGTCACGATAATTGTATAATACAGAGAGGTATTATACATTACTACAGAATGTTCAATCAATTGATCAATCAATCAATCAAACATTTATTTATATAGCACCTTACAGCAACCTAAGTTGAACCAAAGTGCTTCACTGCATAAAAATGACAATAAAATGGCAATATATATTTATTCATTTTTTTTTAAATGAAAGAGGCTGTAGGACAGTCTTGTGGTTCTGGCATGTATGGACCTATACCTTCAGCCTGAGCGCAGTAACTGGAACAGCTGATGTTCTGCGTCACAGTTATGCCAAGCAACTTGAAACTGGTGACCCTCTATACTGTCTCATTTCCAAAAATGAGGGTAAGTGAGTGGTCCTTGTGCTCCTACGAAAATCCACGATCATCTCTCTGGTCTTCTTGATATTTAGGGTCAGGTTGTGGGTATCACACCAAGGTGACAAATGTTCCACCTCCCTCCTGTATGAGGACTCATCGTTATTAGTAATGAGGCCTAACACCATGATGTCATCAGGAAAATTCATAATGTAGTTGGAAGGAAGGGTGGTGCAGCAGTCATGTGTGTATAGTGTATAAAGTAAGGGACTTAGTAGATCCCTGGGGGACCCCGATGTTAATACTCACTGTGGATAACATGAATTTATATATATTATAAATTGGCAGCCTGAATTTGTGAGCTTTAAAAATAATGCAGACATTGTTTTTAACATTTTTAAACGAGGGTGACCTCCCTCGTTGCTTTTTCAACCACGTTTCTTCCTTGAAGATGACGGGTCTCCAGTAACCTTCCAGGTGTTAATGTGTCTTGCAGTTCAGTTTCAGCGATCTCCTTAGTGGTTATATTTGCTTGATGCAGGACAATAATAAAATAGAAATGTTTTCACAAAGTCACAATTATTCGTTCACACTTATCAACCATTTTAAAATCAGACATTTAGTTAATGTTCATATCAAACATCTGAATGGAAAAAAAATATTGCAATCCTGGTGGTATGATTGTTGCTGCCAGACAGTCTGGTTTGAGTATTTCAGAAACTGCTGATCTTCTGGGATTTCCTTGCTGATGAGAGAATTCATGCAGCTGAGTTTATTTACCAGAAATGTCTTTTGTTCAAAAAGAGACATCACAGTAATAAGTATGTGTGAGGAGCAGGAAACAAGTGGCTTAGAAAAGAGGAAATACAACTGTGTTGTTAACATACCATCATGGGAAAAGAAAGTACAGGCTCTTTCAAGTCTGTTTTTATTTGTCAATGACTTAAATGATCTAACAGTTATAACAGTATTGTAGTAATGGGTTTCATCACGTGCAGGACCTCAGTCATGAACATAATTTAGCAGAAAAATTAATTTACAATGTCGCCTTAAGAAGCGAAATGCTCACGCACCGGTGGGGGCGGCGTAACACACTCGGAGGAAAGCGCTATCTGCTCCTTCCGCTTGCGTGAGCTCACAGACGCCCCTGATTGGCCGTAGAGCCGTGATTATTGTGGGAGCACTAAGTACCTCTCATCACTCCCCTCTGAGAGACCTCGGCCAACAGTGGCGGCTTGTGCAAAAAAAATTTGGGGGGCCGCAAACAAAATGAAAATTAAACTTTTAATACTCACCTGTAAATAGGCATTTCTCAGGTGATTGTGCATCATTACTACTAGTATAAAATAAAGTCCTGACTCACATCACATCCAGTCAGCAGCTCCGCTCGCCATAAGAAGTGCTGGAAAAGACTCGCTGAGAATCACATGGTCCAATCACATGAGCACAAATATTTAAACACAATATTGATTCGCTAAGAACAAAAGTGGGAGGGTTCAAGGCGCACAGAGCTCCGCCCCAAGGATGATTTGAAAAGATCCAATTAGAGCTCAGCCTCAAGTCACATGCTTTTCAAGAACGTACGTGCCTACATAGACACTCATTTGTCCGGCGCCCTGCGTACACGAACACAATTAAACGAACACAATTAAACGTAAGACAGTTTTTTTTTATTATTGCAAATAAATTATATTAAGAAATACAGCGGAATATTGTGACTAAATTACTTTATTTCATTATTAAAATAAATAATTACATGTTAAAGTAGCATTCTTCTCTGCCTAACTTTAAGGGGGGGCGGCGCCCCTGCGCCCCGTATTGACCGGCCGCCACTGTCATCCAATAAGTACCTCTCATCCCTCCCCTCTGAGAGAGCTCGGCCAATCAGCTCTCTCTAGACCTCCGGCTGCGAGAGGTTACAGCACCACCCGGGAATCGAACTGACGCTCTCCAGATGATAGGGTGAGCGCTTTACCACTGCGCCACTCAGGAGGCGTTTGGCATATGAGCAACCAAATAAGTTGCGGAGCCATTCAAAACTTGTTTGCGTCAATGGAAAGCCAAGCGAAGCACATTTATATACATTTTGTGGGTTTTGTTTTTTGCATTTCGTGCGAAAAGTAAGGACCGTAGCAAAAAAAAAAAAAAAAAGGCAGTCACTTCCAGTTTCGTTTTTAAAGCAGCCGGTGGCAAGAGGAAGAAATCATAAATTAAGGTTAAGTGAGGTTTTTTTTTTTTTTTTCATATTTTACTTTTTAAAATGTTTTAATTGTTTTTATATGCAAAAAAAGTGTTGGAAATTGGTAATATTGGTGAATATTTTTGGATGACTGGAACAGATTATCTGCATTTACATTATTTCCTATGGAGAAATGTGATTTACAATACAAAATTTTACCTTAAGAACTCACTTTTGGAACAGATTAAATATGCTGAGGTACTGCTGTAATTTATCATTAATGTAACTTAGTAAATTGTAAATGCAACTGAATGCTGGTCTTGTAACCTAAAAATTATATTTCTGTGTGACTTTTGCGTGATCATTTATAGTATGTTCACAAAAACATTTTTCTGTTCATCAGATACTCGTCTTGTGTTAATTTTGAGAATAAAGTACCAATAAAATGTATTTAATGTTAGTTAGAATGAATGAGCAGATATGTAAAAGTTCATGGCTTTTCTAGGAAGCTGGATGTAACTGTCTGTAATGAAAAGACATTTCCCTTACCTTAAAAACACAAAAACTTAAGTGCTTCAAAAGATGCTTAACTAGCCCTGTGTCTCTTATCTGTTTAACTGTACACGGGATTAATGGGTTCATGCCACAGAGAGGCGACGTCCATGCAGAGTAGTTTCAGGGTTCACAGCAATAATGTGTGTTTAATAAAATGCTTCAGAAGTGAGGTATAGTAAGTTTTTTCACATTCAGCTCTGAGGAAGTACAGTAGTTGTACTCTGTTGTGAAAATGTTAAATCTGCTGTCAATCCCATCTGAACGATTGCTGCAAAGCAGCCGAAGTAACAGCAATTTGGAATTTATATTGACAAACTTTCAGCAAAATCTAGCATAATATTTATTATTTCCAATAATGTTTCCTGCTTAAAATTGACTTGTGAACAGTAAATAAAACACTGCTATATTTAAAAAATAGACTAAAATAAATAGTATTAAGAAAAAAGAAAAAAAAACATAGAGGAACTAAGACATACTGTACAGTCCCAGGGGTTGGAAAGTATTTAAACAACTTACATTTTTGCAATATTCAACTAAATTAAATTTCCTTATATTTGGGTTCTTTGGTCGTTCATTTTTACACATTAATCTATAAGGACAGACGCTTGTCTAAAGGCATCCAAACTAAGTTCAACTACATCCTGTTTACTTTGATTCTCCTCCTGAGACGTCTTAAGAACATGATTCGAGTGCTTGAGAGAATCTGACCAGAAAAATCGGAGAAACTGACCAAATTCTGATGTCCACAGCTTGTAGAGATTTACGCAAAATACATGAAAGAATAATTTCTGCCCAAAGTGAATACTTACCTAAAGAAAGCATTCCAGATTTAATAAAAGAACATAAAGTATTTAATATATATTAAATGACATCTAAAACATAATAATAAAATGTCATGTCCTTCATACAAGAATCCTTTTAGTTAATGTAAACTGTACGTAGGGGGACGGGGGGGTGGTTAAGCTGTTGCACTGCGGTCCAGGAGGTTGGAACCTTGACAATGCTGGTTTTCCACTTCAGTCCCAAGTTCTCAGATACAATCGGGCATCAAACTGGCAACATGACCCTGTAAATAACTGTTACAAAAGTGATACATATACAGTATATCCATCGCCCATATAGATGGACCATACGTACATACAAACTGTACATAAGGCTTCAGTAGTCAGTTGCTGTTCATATTTCTGGGTAAAAGAGTCTGCACAAGAGGAACAAGGAAGCGACTTTAGTGACTGATGTGTGGGCGTGAATGGTTGCCTGTGGAACTGGTTCCTTTGTATTTGTTTTAGTGACTGTTTACAAAAACCACAGGATGAGTTGTGATGAGTACAGCTTTAAATGGTCTGTTCAAATTCAGCCTTCTGAAGCTCAAGGCTTTAAAACGTACTGGATGAAGCTCTATGGTGAAGAAGGACAACAGTCCAAACAAGATTCTTTAAGGCAAACAAGTGGAAATGTTCTACAGTGACCAAGCCACCCAAGCTGATACAAACTCCAAAGCCAACGGCAAAGCTGAATACAGAACAGCCAAAACAACAAACAGGAAGTGAAGAAAGCTAAAGGAAAACTCTGGCAGATTATCACAAGGGTAAAAAAAAAAACAGCTTCTGGCGACGCCTGTGTGTCCCAGACTTTAAGCAGTCGTTTACTGCAAGGAATTAGCAAGTAAGTACTAAAAAAGACAATTAAAATTCTGCAGCATGAAATTCAGCATGGATTATCTGAAACAAGATCAGAAATATTTTTAAAACAAACACCTAAAAATAGATAAATACCTAAAAAAAAAAAAAAACACTGTTCACTGTTAATTGCGACAGCACCCTGTTATTCTCCTTTCTCTCTAATGTTGTCTGGGTTTCTTTCCTCTGCATTGCACACAAACACAAGCCATTACAGTTTTTTGTATCATAGTTTTCAAAGAAAGGATCAGAAAAAAACTACTTATTGATGAGTAAAAAAACTGAAAATTAACATTTACAAAATATTTACCAAGCAGAGAATCTAAAGCAGCTTATAACAGAGGAGAGTTTTCATATAATGATTTGTGTTAAAACACCACATGACAGAACCTCCATGCTTTAGGAGACTTTCTGGGAAACACCAGATGTACACACCTGCAACAGTTCTACACTAACTGTAATGATCTTAGGGACGGGGCAGGTGTATGTTCCTCTTTTCAATTTCTGATGAGCAAATTTTTACCCTGTCTCTGTAGGCTGGATCCTGTTCATCATAATATGCTTCACCATTAATGATATCACACACCATCCTGCTGATTCTGTCTCGACAGAACACATACTGAGGAGTCTGTAACACTGAACACGGTAAGACTGCTGTTTGTCTCATAATACCTCCAACACAAACACTCTGCATTGAAACAAAAAAATTAAAAATGAATAAATGTGTGTTTAATATATATAACATATATATATATATAATAAATATATACTGTATACAGTATAGTGGCATGCGAAAGTTTGGGCATCCCTGGTCAAAATTTCACTTAATGTAAACAGTTTAACAAGTGGACAATGAAATGATCTCAAAAAGCCATAAAATTACATATGACACATTCCCTTTGTAGTTTAAACAAATTAATTTATTTTATTTTAATTTTTTACATTTTCAAAATAACAGAAAAGGAAAAGGGGCCCGCAGCCTAATTTTGGGCACCCAGCATAGTTAGTTCTTAGTAGCACCCCATTTGGCAAGTATCACAACTTGTAAATGCTTTTTGGAGCCAGTCAGGAATCTTTCAGTTCTTGTTTGAGGGATTTTCGCAGTTCTTCCTTACAACAAACTGTGAGATTCCTGGGCCGTCTTGCAAGCACTGCTCTTTCCCACAGATCTACCCACGAATTTTCAATGATGTTTACGTCAGGAGACTGTGTAGAAGCCGTCCTCTTTTGAACTTTAAATGTTATGTTCGCTTCCAGAATTTGTTGGAATTTAATTCAATCCATTCTTCTCTCTAACGATGAAATGTTCCCCCTGACATTGACTGCTTTACAACCCCAAGGCATGATCGACCCACCCTCATGCTTAACAGTTGGACTGGTGTTCTTTTCATGGTGTTTTCCAAACATACCTTTGCTCATTGTGGCCAAAGAGTTCTATTTTCTCCATCTGTGCACAGGACTTTTTTTTTTCAAAATGCATCAGGCACAAAATATTTACAAAATTTAGACGCTGAATTGTGTGGTGAGGACGCATGGGAGGGTTTCTTCTCATGACTCTACCATGAAGGCCTTATCAGGCATCACTGAACAGTGTACCATAATTCCTGAATCTGCCAAATCATTAAATCTTTACACTTTTGCAGTCACACGGGGGTTCTGACTTGCTTTTTTTTTTGCAATCCTATGAGCAGTTCTCTCTGATATTTTTCTTGGTCTTCCTTGGGCTTATCTTGACCTCCACTGTCATCTGCTCCACATTCCAAACTGAGGACATCTGTACCTGAAAACATATCTTCTTATGGCCTCTCCTGTGTTGTGAGCGTCAATGAATTTCATTTTCAGATTGCTGGGCAACTACTTAGAGGAACCATGGATGCTGAATGATGGGACAAGGTTATAGGAGTCTGGAGATTTAGAAAGCTTTGAAATATACATCACCTGGATTTTCCTCACAATGACTGTGAACAAGTCATGATTCTAACAGGCAAATTAAGGTCTGATACCCTGTCAAAGTAATCTAAGAGCTCAAGATTCCTGGGTTTCCCAATCTTTTGCAGGGTGCAGCTTTCCCTTCTTCTCTCTAACACTGTAGAAAACAAAACAAACAAACAAAAAAATACACGGATATTGCTTAAAATATTGCAAAAGAGTATATATATGAGAATGTTTTAACAACCCTACAGCTGAATCTTCATCAGAGCCGTCTTTATTGATGCTTACATTTCAGCACGTATTAAACAAATTTTTACTTCAGCATACACTTTCACAACAGATAAGGCCATCATTCTTCTCTTGATCATCACCGAAGTCCTTAATAAATCACACAGGCTGTGCAGGGTTTTGTTCTACAGAACAGATAACAGTCACTGAGCAGATTTTAGAAAAACACACAGGATGGTGATGGTGCTTGAATATAAACACATGCTTTCAGTTCTTACATATTACATAATTCACATCTCCTTTAGGCTAAACATGTCAAGGTAGGGGAGAGTGTAGCCAGACAACACAGAACGGTGGTGTGTAAAATGACCCTGGTGGTGAGGAAGGTGAAGATGGCAAAGGGAGACCACACACAAAGGCAGAGCAAAGGCAGGTCAAAGTTAAAAAAAAAAGAAGAATGTTGTGCAGTTTTCAAAGAGGAGTTGAGAGGTTCTGGGTTGTCAGGAGGTGCTTCCAGTTGACTGGACAACTGCAGCTAAGGTGATCAGGAAGACAGATAGTAGGGTACTTGATGTATCATCAGGAATGGGAAAAGTCGACAAGGAGACTTGGTGGTGGAACGAGGAAGTCCAGGAGTGCATACAGAGAAAGAGGCTAGCTAAGAAGAATTGGGACACTCAGAGGAATGAAGAGAGTAGACTGGAGTACAGGGAGATGGCACGCAAGGTGAAGGTAGAGCATATGAGGACTTGTATGCTCGTTTGGACAGTAAGGAGGGAGAGGTGGATGTGTACAGGTTGGCGAGGATAGAAATGGGGAGGATGTGTTAGAAGGTGTTAAAGAGGACTAAGAGTGGAAAGGCAGTTGGTCCTGATGACATACCTGTGGAAGTATGGAAGTGCTTAGGAGAGGTTGCAGTAGAGTTTCTGACTAGTCTGTTTAACAAGATTTTGGAGAGGATCCCAGAGGAATGGAGGAGAAGTGTATTAGTCCCTTTAAGAACAAGGGAGATGCACAGCTGTGGCAACTACAGAAGAATAAAGATGATGAGCCATACAATGAAGCTTTGGGAAACAATAGTGGAAGCTAGGTTAAGAGCAGAGGTGAGCAGAGGTGAGCAGCAATATGGTTTCATGCCTAGAAAGAGTACAACAGATGCAGTATTTGCTTTGAGGATGCTGATGGAGAAGTACAAAGAATGTAATAGGTACTTGCATTGTGTCTTTGTAGATTTAGAGAAAGCGTATGATAGGGTGCCGAGAAAGGAGCTGTGGGGAAGTCTGGAGTGGCAGAGAAGTATGTTAGAGTGGTGTTGGATATGTATAAGAGCTGTAAGACAGTGCTGAGATGTTCTGTAGGTGTGACAGAGTTCAAAATGAAGATGGGTCTGCATCAAGGATCGGCTCCGAGTCCCTTCTTGTTTTCTATGGTGATGGACAGGATGTCAGATGAGGTTAGACAGGAGTCTCCATGGACAATGATGTTTGCAAATGACAGGTGGAGGAAAATCTAAAGAAGATGTTTTGGGAAGCAGAGGAATGACTAAGTGTTTAGGACTTTAAGTACTTTGGGTCAACGGTCCAGATCAATGGAGAGTGTGGAAAGGAGGTGAAGAGGTATATGCAGGCAGGTTGGAACGGCTGGAGAAAAGTGTCAGGTCTGTTGGGTGATGAAAGAGTATCAGCGAGAATGAAAGGAAAAGTGTACAAGACAGTGGCGAGACCAGCGATGTTCTACCGCTCAGAGACAGTGGCACTGAAGAAAGATAGGAGGCAGAGTTGAAGATGTTACGGTTCTCTTTGAATCCAAAGAGAACCGCACAATCCAAGTTTTGTAATCTGAAATAAAATATACTAAAGGCAGTACTGATGAGGTTTAAGACACCCAAGATGGTGAATCAACAAGTATTTATTGACTGTTTGTTCAGCAGGAAATTTCCAATCATACTGATACAGGATGTGTGAAGCTCAGGAATGTCTGGTGGTTATAAATAAAGGAAGCAAAAATCTCTTATGTGGACATAAAATTATGAGGGGAAAAAGAGCACTCTTGTTTTTAATCTGGGCCCAATTAACAGAAATTAAATGTCATAAAATGGTAACATAATTTAAAAAAAAAACCTTCAGATTTAATTTTTATTGTAATACCTCATCAGTGTAACTTATCCATTGAAAGTGGAAAGTAATACTGGTTTAGTAAAACTGCATGAGTTAAGGAACATTTGCATGTATTTTTAAAAATACATTTGCATAAATATAAAAAAAAAACATGTTTTGCTGTTATTCTGGATATTTAGGTGCAGATTAATGTGGCAAAAAGCTATAAGCTTTAATACATTTTAAAATAAATGTACACGAACACAATAATACCACGCCACAACCTTCATCAGGAAAAGCGTTTAAAAGAAACATTAGAATTAGTGCAAACTCTACATGAGGCTTTAAAAGTTTGCTTTCTCTCCATATTTTTTTTCTCTCATAACTATCCAGTTACCTTCTTTTTTATACACTCAGATCCATATTTGGACATTTACAGAGTTATTGTTATTCCACATGCAAGGAATGATTATGAGAGGTTCTTTGCTGATGGCACTGCTGGACATCTTTCAATGTCAAACCACAGTTCGTTTGATGCATCTTTCATCTGTTGCATTAAGTTTCCTTGGCCATCCAGTCTGTCCTTAACATTACATCAACAGTCCTTCACCCAGTTGTAAGCCTCCTACACACTGTTTCTGTTTCATGTAATGACTGTATTTCAAGCTATATATGAACTTGATTATGCTTTATATAAATGGTTAAACATACACTTGACTCTGATCCTACAAAATGCCCCACTTTGTACATCTGTAAGAATCGATACTGGTTTTAAGGCAGCAAGTGTAGTCACACCAAACATTAATTAGATTTGTCTTCTGTTCTCTCACTTTCCATTTTGTAAAATGATAAAAGTAAAACAATTAAAAATTTCTTCATATTTAGAAAGCAATCTAAATTTGAGGCATTTTTTCTTACACCTGCCTAAAACTTTTGCACAGTAGTGTATGTTTGTGGGGTTCGATTGATTTTACACAAACAAGCTTATTTTAAAGATTTTATTAGGTATTTTTAATATAATGACTGAATTATGCAAAAAACTTGGGGGTGAGGGGTGGGGAGGGAGAGACCAAAACAAGAAAAACAACAACAACAACAACAACAACAACAACAACAACAACAACAACAACAAAAAAGCAGCCATACCCACCTCTAACAATTTGTTGTATATTCAGCTTAAAGCATTTAGGGGTCAGGCAGGTGTAACCTCCTGCATCAGCTTCAGTCAGACTTTTCACCATTAGTTACTGTATGTTGCACACCATCCTCCTGTCTCTGTATCACCAATATACACAATATATACAATAAATCACAGAGTCTCCTTTAACACCTTCAACACTCTGTCAATAAAAAACACCATACAGAAATTGTCAGGAATAAAAAGAGAAATGTGAATATCAGCATACAGTAAAAAATATATAGATGGCTTCATGCAACTCTGCAAAAACCCTACATTCACATTAATTGTGTCACTTGTTTGTCATCTGTTGACTACTTTTGTTGCTTGTGGGCCTGTCCGGTGTCTTTTTTTTTTGTTTGTTTGTTTGTTTGTTTTTTTACAATAAAAAGCAGCTCAAATCTAAACGTTTCAAATGTCATTTAATTAACTGATTAAATGACATTCTTGCTTTCTCAGTTTTTTTAAGCTTCGTTTTTCTTTATATCTATAACTTTTAGAGATGGGGAAAAAAGGAATAATTTAGTTACTTATTGTGATTCTTTTATGTGGCAATTCAAGATCACCACACTGACTGCAGACCAATTTATATACTGTGAGCCCAAAAAAATGTATACACACCCCAATGTTGTTATCTAAACCCTTTTTTAAAAACTCAAATTAAATTATGAAAGAAGTGTGTTATTATTTTATTATCTAGTGTGTGTGTGTGTGTACACATACTGGCAGCATGGTGGTGTAGTGGGTAGCACTGTCGCCGTGCACCTCCAGGGTCTGGGTTCAATTCCTGTCTCCGAGTGCATAAAGTTTGCATGTTCCCCCGCGTGCTTGGTGGGTTTCCTCCGGGTACTGCGGTTTCCTCCCACAGTCCAAAGACATGTAGGTTAGATTAATTGGCCTTCCCAAATTGGCTGTAGTGTGTGAATGAGTGCGTGATTGTGTGCATGTGTGTGTGTGCGCCCTACGATGGATTGGGTGTACCCCGTCCAGGGTGTACCCCGCCTTGTACCACAAGTCTCCTGGGATGGGATACAGGATTAAGCGGTATAGATGATGAGTGAATATATAATATATAATGTGTGTGTGTGTGTATATATATATATATAAACACATATACATATACACACTGTATTGTGTGTGTGAATAGAGATAGATTTGTGGATAGAGAGAAAGATTATTTTGAGTCCTTCTGTATGTTAAAGTGGTATATTTGAAGTGGTAAAATGTTGATGGTCCTCTATAATCCTAAGTAACTAATCCTCTAAACTATTCACACGGCATAAAAATCCAAATACATTTCCAACATTTCGAATCTTCCTGAATCACTCATTGAATGGATTTGAGTTTGATGAATCCATTAAATCACTTGCATCAGTATCACTTGGGAGTCTCTTATGGTTTTGACCATCCAGGAAGTTTTCTAAACAACTTAATTAGCTACGCGTTCCTATAGTTACTAGCTAATAACTTCTTAGAACAACTAAATGGTTAAATTTTTCGTTTGCATTTATATATGTTATTGTTAGCAACAAGATAACTTAGGACTCAAACTGATCTGAGTACATGAAGAGAAGGATTTGTGAATCGCCCTTCATAGGATCAGGTTATTTCACCCAGATGAATCTGAGTTCGCTCATCTCTAGAGGTAGGAGCAAATGATTTGCTAAGCTTGTTATTTTATATTTAGAAGACTGTTCTGCTTGTTGTTCTTACAAAGTAATGGTTTCTTAGTCACAACTTGACCATTAAGACCTGATTCACGCAGTCTCCTCTGAACAGTAGATGTTGAAATATGTCTGCCACTCAAACTCAGAAGTATTTATGTGGGCTCTAAACTGAGGTTCTGTAAATAGGCTGGTCATTCTAATGAACCCATCCTCTGCAGCAAAGGTAGCTTATGGTCATCATAGTGTGTGATGGTTTTGTGTAATATGACACCAAGGATGATTTATCACTTGATAGTGTGAATGTAGGATACATCAAACATCAAACTAACTAGTTGAAATTCTAACAATTTTTTAAGAAAAAAGAGAAATTCATTGTGGTGTGTTAAACACTCACCTCTGTGCATCAGCAGCAGGAAGGTGAAGAACAAAAAAACAGCTGCGGTAAAAACAAAAACAAGCAAAAATAACCACACAATAAATCTGCACCATGATAACTATACAAACAGATAATTCAGGTGATTCTATTACCTACCGTAAGGTAAAGAAGGACTGCTCAGGACTTAAAAGTGTGGTAAGTGAAGAAGTGTTTGTTCTTCTTTACGTCCTAAAAGGACAAAAACAGGGTCTGCAGGAATACTTATAGAAGATATTTAAACTGGGAGATAAAATGTGTGTAAGATCTGGGGGGATAAAGACACTTGAGTAACGTACAGCTGTAGACATGTATAACCCGTTATGTTTTAGCTACTAAAGCCAGGTCAGGAGATTAGCTAGTGCTTCCGGTTACACTGGTGTGTTAGCATCACTTTAAAAAGGCCGTAAAGGAGCAGAAATATTTAACATCCTATTTAATTCAATACGATAATTGTATTACAATAACAAAAACTGCTTATCTGCATAAGGTGATACGAGGAATGTTCAAGTCAGACCAGGACTTTAACACAGTTATGCAAGTAAAAACTACATTTTTCTTTCTTTTATCTGTCATTTTTCAAGAATAAGGCGTTTCACTCGCTGAATGTTAACAGGATTGTACCGTTTGAATGTTTAACTGCGGTTAAGAGTCTCATCATCACACTGTGTTTAAAATATTCTGTAAATGTTCATCGCTTTTACAGCAGCGTTCATCAGAAAGTCTTTGCTTAACGTAAACGCAGCTCATAGATTCTTCAACATAAAATAGAATTTTTGAATCTTAATTTATAGACCGGTCAATTCAGTAATTATTAAACTACATTTTTTTTGCACTCGATTCACACACACACCTATGCGTGTGTGCTGCGCTCTAATGCCAACGTCCTAAGCTGGAATATGCAAAGAAAATAATTTCACCGTGCAGTGAAATATGGGACACAGAAAGCGTCAACATTAACATCTATTTGTTGCAGCATCAAACACTTATGCCCACCTTTGTGTAGCAGCAGCAGGAAGATGAAGGAGATGAAGTAGCTACGATCAAAACAGAAGGACTTGAACAACAGTATTCATGTTGGTTTTAAATGACTTATTATGAAATAAGAAAATAAGATGATATGATGGTCCAAAAAGGCTTTATAGAGCAGGGCATCCATCAGGGCCTGGTGATTTACTATATAGCACGGATTTTAGAGCAAAAACTTATATTATGAATATAGTGCACGTGAATTGAGTTTTGCGCACGTGAATTGAGTTTTGCGCACGTGAATTGAGTTTTGCGCACGTGTGCATCGTGTCTTTTGGGTGAATTATTTTTGAGACTGATCTGCTTCCACAATTATACGCCGACGTGTTTCTCTGATCCAAACGCGTACCCAGTCTAGAGGAATCTCACTGAAGAGGCTGATGACGCGCTGTCTCACATTCTCACCCTTTCGCTCCTCCACTCTCAGGTTCCACCTTCTCTTATAAGCATCTCACTCCTTGCGTTTGTCTCGTATCGCATCATTCTCATTTTCCAGCTTCGCAACTCCAGCGTCAATAATGTCAACTTTCTCAGCACCAGCTTCCACCTGTCTGCCACAGACTTCATATAGTCAGCGAGGCTCCCGACTGAATCCTTCACCAGCACCTCTACACACAACAGCCTCTGTAAACGTCCCTGCTGCAGTCCCTGCACTATCGTCTCTCCTTCTTCGGCGCTATGACAGTCTCTGCATGACGCTACGAATTTCTTCATTCGAATCCATGATCAAAACACTAGGAATCAAACTACTTCATGTTAACAGCCTATATAATACAAACGTGCAAAACGCCCATATATATGTCTAAATAAAAAATAACCTAGGCACATTTACATAGCCACCTCAAGCACCAAACATGTCAAAGAAGATTCCCAGCAGAGCTTCAACACAACGAAGTAACTCAGACGCCACCTTGACCTCTCCTCCTATCCCTGTGGATGAGTCTGCTACACACGGCGACTTCTTCTTCTTCTTCTTCTTCTTCGCAACGTGTTTAGGTGCACACTGCCCCTTGCGGTATCGGAGTGTATAACATCAGGACCTTAGATAATTCGAGAAGCCCTTCTGCAGCCCGTCGATCATCTTGAGTCACTTGACTAATTCAGATTTTTTTCCAAAAAAGTTTTCCAATCCTGTATCTTCAAGAAAACTAAAGATTGCCCTGAAACATTGTCACGTCCTCTCGCCGACTTCTAGAAAACCGTTAGCGGATGTGACGTTTTGATGCGTCACTAAGTTCCTCTTTATGTTACAAGTTAAGGCAAAATTGATCTCAGTATTCTAATAAACAGGATCTTTACTTATTTCAGTTATGTTGATGTTATGCGACATGGATGGGAGGTATGTATGTATGTATGTATGTATGTATGTATGTAAAATTAGCAGTTATCATTAATCTGCAAAAGTCCCTTAAATTCCGGAAAAATAACAGGATGAACAAAAGAGAGAGAAAGAAAGAAAGAAAGCGCTTTATCCGCTTGCACAGTAAAAGGCACAAAGTTTAATATAACCTTCTAAAATATATTCAAATATTGACGCTAGCTGTGTTTTTTTTTTGCCGTTTTAAGTTCTTTCGGGTTTTATAGGTAGCGAGTATATGGAGTTAAACCGCAAATAGCGCGGCCTTGTGTTTAGGGGGTGTTTAATATGGAGGTCCGTTTGGATTACAATAAACTTTACATTCACCTAATGACATATGTGTCTGTATACAGCCTGTTTAATTAGTACAAATGACTAAGAAAAAAAAAAAACCGGGGCGGGGCGGGGCGGGGGGGGGGACTGTTTGCAAACTGCATCAGTGTTTCTTCCCATTTCTACTAGGAATGTTACCAAAAAACATTTACCCGCCAGAAAGAGCTTTCAGATGATGCGTTTACCTTGACAAAAAATTGGCAAGTTAATTTAAGGCCTGTTTGCAATTAATTAATCAACCATGAAGGTGATGAACAGTCCTGAGGAACATACAACATTTACTTTATATCTTATATATTTATAAATTATATAATATATATATGATGTAACTTGTATACCAGCTCTGGTAACTTGTGGGGTTGAATCCCTAATGGCGTTAAATGGAAAGTGCGCTGTGTGGATACAATCCCTTGTTCCACACACCAAGTTAGTGCCTTGACATTAAAGTTAGTCTGTCTTACTAGCCACTGAATTTTCTGCAGCGTTTCTTTGCGGAATAACAAATTTGTTCCCTTTGAAGATGATGCCATTTCCTACTGAGAGCTCAGCTCCACATGCCCAGTAATCGTGAATTTGCTTTGTACAGTCACTTTTATTTTTCCGACCAGCCTTTTTCAGTATGAACTCCTTGAGTTGTGCCAATGTTCCATCCAGCTCAGTTGCTTTGCTCATTAGCTCCGTCTTCTCTTGGGACACTGGCAGTGATGTCACGATCATGTCACCGTATGCCTGCACATTTCTCTTCATTTGAATTTTCATGCCTGTCAACAGCTCGAGAGAGAGTATCTGCTGCGAACATGAATCATCCTGGTGTCTAGATCATTTTGACATCATATTTTGAAGTCTGATGAGTATTTGCTGAATTCTCATTAGACAGTCATTTAAGAGATTCGACATTATAGATACAAGGGGCTTATGATCAGTTTCCACTTCAATGGTCTGACCATGCACAAACTGATGAAACCTCTCACAGGCACATGTGCTAGCCAAGAATTCTTTTTTTATTTGTGCATAGTTTAACTCGTGGCACTTGTCAAAGCCTGTGATGCGTATGGCATCTCTCATCATATTACTGCAGCAGCACGGCACCGAGGCCATATCGTGAGGCAGCAGCTGATATCCTGATGTTCTTGTGGGGGTCATAATATCTGAGCACAGGCTCATCTGTGATGATGCGCTTCAGATCTTGAAAGCATGCCTCCTGCTCATGAGACCATACCCACGAAGTCTTTTGCTCCAGGAGACATCGGAGATGAGCAGAACGTGTGGACAGCTGTGGAACGAATTTGGCCAAGTAATGGTCATTCCATGGAATCTTCTTAATTCCTCTTTATTTTGGGGCTGTTCCATGTTGACTATTGCTGAGGTTTTTCTTGGATCTGGTCTAACACCATCCTCAGCAGAACATTTCCAACAAATGTCAAGCTGTTAGCTACAAACTCACATTTCTCTCTATTCAGCTTCCTGACGACTGGAACCCCACACAGTTATATCATCCAACATAGTCTCTACACCTGGTAAGTGCTCAAAAATCATGCGGATTGTCTTGTGATAAACTTCTGGCGCTGACAAAATGCCATACGGGAGACGAAGAAAACGGTACCTGCCTACTGGTGTTTTTACCAGTTCACTAGTGAACTCACCCGGTCTGTTGGGTCATCAATGTTCTTTATAACATTGAGCTTCTCCATGCGAGCCAGCTCCTCTTTAAGTTTGCTTCGCAAAGCAAATGGAACTTTTCTGCATGGATGCACTACAGGTTTCACTGTCATCACTTAGTCTGTGCTCGCCAGGCAGACATCCAAACACATCTTTATATTTCTCCATGAGTGAGGTTACATCGTTTTCATGTTGTGACGTCACTACAAACACTCTCCTCACCAAGTCATGTCCTGTGATCGGCTGTACACTCTTTTCCACAATTGTGATTTCAGCACCTGTCCTTCGTGCTTCGGAGTCACCAGGCAGCTCCCCAACCGGCACATCCTCACCAGTGTATCCTTTTACTTTCATTTTTGTTGAGGGTTTTGTAGTCTTCCACTGATATAATTTGTTGTATTGCGTTGGTCTGCACTGAGTCCACAAAAAAATTCATTTGCTTCTTAAACTGCATGTACTTTTTTCTTTGCGACACCGACTTTACAACATGTTGCGAAATGATTGTTTTTTTTTCACAGCTATTGCAGATCTTTCCATATGCTGGACATGAGCTTGGCATGTGAACTCCTCCACACATGTTGCATTTACTTTTTTGAGTTTTTCCTCTTATTTGTTTTGCAAACTGCTTTGTGTGCTGCTCTCCTCTTTGTACTGCACGCACTGTTGCACCATCCCGTTGTAATACTTTGGTTTGTGCACGAGTTATTTCAGCAGATCTACACATGTTGACAACCTTGTCCAGAGTCAGAGCTGGTTCCCGTAACAGTCTTTCTCTGAGAGTGTTGTCAGGAATCCCACAGACGATCCTGTCTCTCACTAGTGAATCTCTCAAATATCCAAATTTGCAAGTCTTACTTAAAGTGTGCAGCTCAGCAAGGTACTGGTCAAAACTCATTCCATGTTTTTGGTCAGCAGAGAAAAGCTTGTATCTCTCAAACGTGACATTCTTGCTCGGCACAAAATATTCTTCAAGTTTTTGCATCAGAGCAGTCAGTGTTACATTTGCCTCGTCTAGTTGAAAGCTATTATAAATGTCCAGTACATCTTCACCCATTACATGCAAACAGACGGATGCTTTAAGTTTTCCATCTCCAACCGCACCACTAGCAGCCATATATATATATTAAATCTCTGCTTGAAATGTTTCCAGTTATCAGCAAGATTACCACTAAGCTGCATCGGAGTTGGTGGATTGAACTTTTCCAGGAAAGCAAGCACTCCAAGTTTCTTATTACATTTGAACGCCGGCTCGTCTTGTTAACCTTTTTTCCTTTTTTTTTTTTTTTTTTTAAATCCGTGAGCTGTTTTCCTGCACACTGTTCGTCATGGTACGGCTCACCTGCGCTCACCTTGCATGTCCTGCTGTCCGCGAGTTGGAATGAACAGGCGAACAACCTCTTTGTAACCTCTTTCACCGAGTCACTCATCCTGTTCACTGTGCGACCATCACTAGGCACTACTACTTTTTATAGCAGCTGGCATTCATTGCATTTCCTGCCTCTCATGTAGCAGAATAAACAGGTACAGGAGCATTAACACGAGGGAATCAATGGCATTGTTCTCACAGAAAGGGGGGGAACGAAGAAGAAAAACAGGTTTATATTTAATCTCCATCACACCTTCTTTTTTTTTTATCATAAAATGAATACCAGTTGCAGTACTGAAAATTCTGTTTCTGACTACAGAAGTTTCAGTCGAAACCCAAATAACCAGTGTTAAATTTACACTCTGGTCCATAAGTTTTTGGACAGTATTTTCGCTTCTGTACGCCACCACAATGGATTTAGAACGAAGCACTTAAGATGTGATTGGAATGTGGTCTTCCAACTTTACTTCAAGGGGTTAAACAATCAATTTTTGCATGAACTATTTAGGAATTACAGCCTGTTGCATGCGATGATGAAGCATACTGATGTTTCCAGAAGCATTTATTTAATGTATATTCGCTATTTCACTATATTTGAACATGGTAAACCTAAATAAATAAAACTGAATAACATAAAATTATCTCTTACACACATAACACCATATTATCCTTGCATACAAACATTAAATCAACAATTCTTTCAAGACAACTTCTAACATGGACATATGAGAGGATAGAAAGCCACCATTACCAGGAGATTAGCACCAGTCACCTATACTGTATGTAGTCATTCAGGCTGACATTAACATGACTAAAATAGAAGCAGTGTCAAAATAAAAGCCCTAAACTAACAGTTAGCGTTACTAAACCTTTTTTAATACTTGGCTACAAATCCTTTGCAATCTGTCTGAAGTTTGGATTTCATGGACTCATTACTGCAGCCACCTTCAGTTATTGCTTATTTTGGGGTTCTTTTGTCTGTCCTACAGCAGTAATGACATTTTATTATATTTAAACTTATAGATACTGAACACTATGTTTTTTTATGGTTGCAGGGGGAAAAAAACATAACAAAGGTTAAAATCCCATACTTTGCATTGACCAAAATGCTGCTAATTTATTCTGTAATTCTCCACCAGATACTCCGTCCTCCTGCTCGGCCTCCTGCTGATAAACAGAGGTGAGTGTTTTACAAAGACCAGTACAAAAGTAATCAGGATTTACATGTACTGTAACTCTGCCATGTTTAGTATTGGATGTAAATGTACATTATTTCTAATGTTTATTTGTGAAACTATTGAATGTAATAAACAGATGAACTGTAGACAGTGTCGAGCTACGTACACTAAGGACAACCTGCACTGCTAAGATATTTGCAGCCAGGATTCACTAAACAACAATATGAACTGAATATAAAAATCCATTAAATGTGTGTAGGGTGGAAAAAGAACACAGTTAATGGGATTCGTCTTTTATAATACAGGTTTATAGCTTAGATGTAGTTCAGGTCACCACATTTGCATGAATGATGATCCAGCCTTTTTTTTTTTCACATCAGAGCAAATAAACAAACTAGGGATGTGGCACAAGTGAGCTTTGATACCTTAAACAAATTCCATTTCAGTTCTTTTAAGTATCAATAAATAATTAAGTATCAATAATCAATAAATAAATACATAGTTGCTCCTCCTCAGCTTTAATACTTTAAGTCCCAAACTTCAGTAATAAATAATTTGCTCAGCTGGTTCTAACTTTCTCAAATAGCACCTGATATCAGCTTTGCAGGATGGAGCCTCAGCTATTGAGAAGGTGATCTGCCTTTCCTGAAGAAAAGCTTTAAGTCTCTTTGCTCAGTGGCAAGAAACATGATCATCCTGAAAAATCATTAGCAAACCTGTTTTCTATCGATTGAATAAGAAAAGCATCCAACATTTCAATGTACGCTTATGCACTGATTGCTGAAGTAGGGCTTGCCATTGCTGCCTGGCCCTGTTTCTGACATGCAAACCCACATTGTAAATAAGTGAGGAAAGTTGATAGTTTCTTTTGCATAAAGAAACTGCTTTTAATGTCAGTTTCATTAAAACCCCAGACAAAAGTAAGTAAATTAAGTAAAAAAAAAAAAACTGAAGAGGAAAGTAAATATGGTGGTTCTATAATTTATGCACTTGTATCTTCTGCTTATAGTGTCGCTGTCTTACAGTCAACTGAAAATCGAATGTTTGTTTTTCAGTGTCGCCGCAGAATGTCCATGTGGTCAATGCTACTTTAAACAAGAGCACCATCTTACCATGTTCAACCAATCAGACTCACATGGCCGTGTTTTGGCTATATAATGAAACCATTAAAGTATGTGACATCATTAGAAATGTAATGAATCTTGAGGAGCAGAATGAATTGTACCATAACAGAGTGGAGAGTTTTTCATCAGAGTTTGCAAAAGGCAACTTCTCTATCAAACTGAACCAACTAAAAAAGTCTGATGCAGGAAATTACACCTGCAACTTCAGTGAGAGCCAAACTCCAGAGAGGATACAACTTCATGTTACAGGTGTGTGTGTGTCTAAATCGTTCAAAATCACTTCCTAAAAGAATCTCATAATAATAATAATAATAATAATAATAACACTCAGCAGTTACCAAGACTGTTCCACTGGCGGCTTATTTACTTTGCCTTTGCCTTTTCAAGTTCAGCGCCATGAAAGAATATTTTCAGAGGTGGGTGGGGTAAATCCTACAGAAAAAGCAAAAGAAACTCTCAAATACTGCTCATGGTGGCAAGTGCTATGGTTGGAACACAGTGAATTGGCATCTTGCAAAGATTCTCATCACAACTGAGAGACTGAGATATTTTGAATTGGAAATTAAATAAAAATTGAGGAGAAATTATTCTTTTTTGTACAACATAATTACTAAAGAAGTAATTTCATACCAAATAAACCAGGGCCTCCCGGGTGCCTACCTCAGATTTTGATAAACGCTTGCCAGAATGAACTTTATGGGAGTAATGGATAGACCAAAGGATTCGGTAAAAGGTTCCTATTCCTGTGTACATTTTATTGTCATTGATGTATGGCCATTTTTTTTTCGACTTATGACCATTTGGTAGTAGCTATACATTCAAGATTTTATGTTTATTTTGGCTAATTTAGCATTTGCCTGTAGTGTCCTCCCCAAATAACACTGCAGTAAAATATTGACATGAACATGCGCATGAACCTACAACCCCGAGCCAAAGATTTAAAGAAAGGCTCCACTGCCAAATTAAAATGAGATTTTCAGAAGCTCATGACCTTTTAATGGGGTATTCTAACTTAATTTGCCACATTGTGAAAGAATAGGAAAAAGTAAGGCAGGATAGCAATGAAAATGTGGCCTTTTTGAAAATCCTTGGAAATTGTGAATTGCGACATGGTACCTGTAATTAAAAGGGTCCTGGAAATGTGTAATTCTTTTAATTAAAATTTTGGGGTTTTATGGTTTATTACCCATATGATTTATTTTAGAAATTTGTCATTATATACAGTCTTATGCAAAAGTTTAGGCACCCCTTCATAAATAAAATATTTTGGTGATTTTTTTTAATTGTAAAGATGTTAACACAGTCTCTCTTGGAAAAAAATGCACGATATTTTCAGCAAACATTGGTGCATAGTTACTTTTTATGTCATAAATTGAACAAAGATAATAAAAAAAAATTATTGTAGCTCTGTGCAAATGTTTGGGCACCCTACATAATCAGTCCTTAGTAACGCCTCCTCTGGCAGATATCGCAGCTTGCAAACGCTTTTTATAGCCGCTAAAAGTCTTTTAATTCTAGTACTTGGGATTTTCTTCCATTCTTTCTTGCAAAAGGCTCCTAGTTCTGTAATATTCTTTGGTCGTCTTGCATGCACAGCTCTTTTAAGATCTACACACAAATTTTCAATGATGTGTAAATCAGGGGACTGTGATGGCCGTCCAAAACCTTCAGCTGCATCTCTTGAGGTTTTCCAGAGTGGATTTCGAGGTATGTTTAGGATCATTGTCCTGTTGTAGAAGCTCCTCTTTTCAGCTTCAGCTTTTTTACAGATGGTGTGATGTTTGCTTCCAGAATTTGCTGGTATTTAGTGGAAACTGCAAGCTGACGACGCTTTGCTATCTTCTTGTAGCTTCTCCTGCATTGTGAGCATCAATAACTTTCATTTTCAGAGTCTTACACAGCTGCTTAGAGGAACACATGGTTGTTGAGTGTCCGCAAGTGTGTGCAAAAGGTTTGAAAAGTATTGAAAGTATTTGTAAAGCTTTGAAATTGGCATTTTCTAATGACAGCTGTTGCCATGCATCAGATCTAATGAGCTGATTAAGGTCTGAAACCTTGTAAGAAGAATCTGAGACTCTGGAACTCGTAGGGTGCCCAAACTTTTGTACAGTGCCATAATAGTATTTTTATTCTTTATCTTTGTTCAATTTAGGACATAAAAAGTAACTATGCACCAATGTTAGCTGAAAATATTGTGCCTGTTTTCCATTTCCAAGAGAGACTGTGTTATTTAAAAAAAATCACCAAACTTTTGCATAAGACTGTACCAACTTTACTGAGCTATTATTCTCCAGCCTTTTCCTCATGGTCAGGTTCTGAGTTCTGCTCTATGCTGTTGATATTTGGTTGGTGTTGAGTTTCACAACTCAGCAGTATCCATAGCTGTTAGTAATAGTGCAACTGCATACTGCAACACTTGGCTCTGTGAACCTGATGGATGTACGGTAAGGTTATTAAGCATAAATGTTAAGCTAATAAACGGTCAGTTGTGTAGATCATATAAGCACTTATTGATTATGGTTATAGTATAGTGTTTGTGTTCTGCAGATGGAAGTGGGATTGTCATGAGAAGACCAGGCAGCCTTTTGCTTTTTCTGCTGGGATACATTCTGCTCAGCAACTAAACCACATGAAGGGGACAAAAATGTTGCAGTCCGTTCTATTTTCTCAGCTTTGCAGGATGGAGCCTCAGTTATTGAGAAGGTGATCTGCCTTTCCTGAAGAAAAGCTTTCAGAAAGCAGTGCTGAGAAGAAGAAAAAAGTGTGTGCAGCATTTGAAAAATTTCTGTGTTCATTCAAATATGGGCCAATTTTCATGTGGCCAATAGATTTACCCATTTACCATAATATCAAAAGGCACAGCCCAGTGTTGTTACGTTGCATATATTGCATTATTTAATCAGAATGCAGACATGTACTTCAGAGGAAACAACATGTATCCCTACGGTCTCCCAATAAACCATATACTGTACAGTGGTACGTCGGCATACAAACACCCCGCCTTAATAATGTCCACTGAACTGAAATTTTGCACAAAATTTACATCCACATACAAAGTTTTTTCGGCTTGCAACTGAACCGACTGTGGATAATGTGCGTGTACATCCGGGAGCCATTACAATCTTGTTTTTGCCAGTGAGAAGCCAAGTGAAGTGAGTTTTTTTTTTTTTTTTTGCATTTTGTGCAATATTGAGTAGAGATGGGGGGAAAAATTGATTCAGTTATGAATCGTAATTCTTTTGTGTGCGGATTCACGTAGCACACTGACTATCCATGACCAGAATTGTCTGATTGTCAGTCTGACTGGCCATGACCACTGATTGGCTGATCAGCTTTCAATATAAACAATTCTGCAACGAGTGCAGAAGCTTCCGAGTGATGCAACATGTACACATTTTTATGCCGTTATCAAAAATAACATGTATTCTTAGATCTGCCTTTTTCTTCAAATTCTGTGAGCGAATTAGTCTTAAACCAACTCCTTACACACATTTACACGAGTCTCAAAACACTGCGAGCACGAATTAGCAGAAAATTACCTGCGTTAGAAGCCCTGCATGCCCATGTTAGAATCCACAAATGCCCACGTGCTTGCTGCCCCTCAGCCTGCGTGCTCACTCTAGGGTTTTGAGACTTTGGATGCTTTTGTGGAGGTAAAACAGCCGTTTCTTTATAAAACTACAGATATTACAATTTCCACAAATCTCTCTCTCTTAGTAAAGACATAGCACCATGTGTCCCAGAAATGTGAACAAAGACATTTACATTTCTGTTTGAATTGTTTTTGATTATCTGCATTTACTTTTTACCTTAAGAACTCGCTTGTTATGTCTTAAATGTGTGTGCCGAGGTAACACTGTATTTTCAGTACAACACGCGATGTTTCAATGAAATTGCCTTTTTTCCTCCTAATACATCAAAGAAGTACTTAATAATCAATTTATATCCACACTTTTTATTGTGATAAGTTGTATTTTTATAATTATTTATTATGCAATTATGTATTTTCTATCATATGTTTATTGTAATTGCATGTTTTACATTGCCCAGCCAAAACCTGGCACACACACACTAATATTTTGTTGGGCCACCTTCTGCTTTGATTAAGGCACACATCATTGTTTCAGTAAGAACACGTTATTTCACAGCACTTATTTCCTTCTAGAGTCGCATTAATTTCTTTCCAAGGTCTTGTATTGATGGTAGGAGAGTCGACCACTGCGTAAAGCCTCCTCCAGCACATCCAAGCGATTCTTAATGGGGTTTGGGTCTGGACTGTGTGGTGGCCAATCCATGTGTGCAAATGATCCCGACATCCTCATCTTGGAATATTGGCCATGCCACCAGGGAAGAAAACCTCCATACATGTGCAAACAATACATCACTTACACTTCACCCACTGCTCTGGGTGAAAGAGCAAGTCTGGACTCATGGGACCACATGACCTTCTTCCAGTGCTTCACAGTATGTTCTTTATGCCCCCTGGCCAAGTAAAGCCAATTCGTGTTACTGATTAAGTGTTTTTTTTTAATGCACTTACTTGTACCATTGAACATAGAGTCAAGATCTATTGCTGTTGTTTTGTTTGTTTGTTATTCAGTAAGCAGTTACTTGATCTCCCATCACACTTAGCTCTCCTTAGCTGGTTTCTTTACTTGATGCAGGCAGTAATTTGACCCTTTCTGAAATAGAGGACTGTCTTTGCTACGACCACAGGATGAGTCTTCTGACATGATTGTGTAAGAAATGAGAAGCTAATCCCTGCATCTATTATTAAATAACTGGTTGTAGCTGAACCATATTAATCTCTGCAGTAATTATTCAGTGGAAGCCTCTTAAATATTCACCTTTATTAAATCAGTGTGTATGTACTTGGGTAATTGTATTTATTTTGTATTTACACATAATTATAGTTGTGCGTTGTGTACACTGATGTTGTTTTTTGATGTATGGGTATTTCTAAAAATTGTCACATGCGCAAAGGTATGTTTGTCAATGCAAAATGTTCATTGAGGTCAATCAATTATTGCTCCCTTATTAACTATATTAATAAGCAATTATTGCTCCCTTTGAGGGCATTGGCAAGGCTAATTTATGTTTTGGTACCCCCCCCCCCCCCTTGAAATATGATTGCCCCTCCCTGGTGCCTCCCCAATATCATTTGGCAAATGTACTGTCAGCCTGACAACGTCAAATGTCATTGAATCAGAGTGACTCCAATGCCTTGAACGCTCAGAGCGCCATCACTCACTCATTGCCTTAGAGCGCCGTCACTCACTGCTTGATTTGCGAAGGGGAATTACAGTTCCACGATTTTCAAAACGGAGGAGAGAGACGACACCAAGGCTCAACCACGACACATCACTGTTTACAGTCACTTCAATTTTTTTTAAATATCACCCTGATAGAATGTTTATCTGATTATTTTCACGTGACTGACCAAGACTGATCGGCAGACTGCTGAAGAGAGATGATTTAGCATCAGTGCTCACCAGATGTTACTTTATCAGTTGTTTTTATGAACAAATGTGCGAAAATCTTTTCTCAAAAATACTAAAAGATTTTCAGGCTCTTGTGGCAGTGCTACATTTAACTTGATACTACACATATAAGTGCTCAGGGCATCTCTCAAGATTTTGTAAATCATGCTTAATGTTTTTCAAGCCATGTATTTATAATTGAATCCGATTTCCTGCAGCCCCCCCTGACTGGTTCATGGTCCCCCCTGTGTTCCCCGACTTATAAAATCGTAGAATCGCCCCTGCCAGCGTGTTATGTGAGGATTTGTATCTTTCGCCCTTGCCAGCTACCATAGAGGAGCGTGATCTGTGATCAGTGTAAAATGGTGCCCAGCCAGATAATATTTTATTTTGACCTTGGTCAGGTCTAGAGTGGAAATGAACTGAACTTTTGTTTTGGTCAATGTGGCAGGGGGTAAACATTGAAATGTGTTATTTTTTTTGGCTGGTGGAATTCGTTACAAATTCTGATTGACCTGTCAGGCTTGAGCAATATAACTAAGGGGCTAGACCCGGGACTAGTTCAGCTTCAATAGCACGGCAACAGGGCAACAGTTTCTGTCTGACATCATGCCAGATGGACATCTAAGCTCATTCACTTCCTGATGCTGTGCTGCAGGTAGATCTTCTCCTTGTTGGACCAAATGGCAACCCTGGCCTGGGGAGAACAGCGAGAGCTGAAATGCACGATAGTGGCTCAATCCACAGGTTAAGTAAATTTATATGACACATCTAAGTGCTTTTTTATTCTTACCGTGCTGCAGATGATAGTTCACGGGTCACACTCGTACCATGATGGTATAGGCCCTTTGCCTGATTCCCGATTGTGTAACAACATACAGTTCCAATCACATCATCAAGTTTGCTAATAACGTGACCGTAGTGCGTCTCATCAGCAAGAATGATGAGTCAGCATACAGAGAGGAAGTAGAGAGATTAGCAAACTGGTGGAAAGACAACAACCTGTCTCTGACTGTTGATAAGACAAAGACAGATGGTTGACTTCAGGAGGACAGGAGTAACCCCTCTCCACTGAACATCAACAGCTCCTCTGTGGAGTTCATTAAAAGCACCAAATTCCTTGGTGTCCACCTGAAGGAGAATCTCAGCTGGTTCCTCGACATGAGCTCTCTGCAAAAGAAAGCCCAGCAATGTCTTTTCTTCCTGAGCAGGCTGTGGAAGGCCCAGTCTCCTCCAACAATTTTTACAATCTTCTATAGAGGGACTATCGAGAGGTTCCTGAGCAGCTGCATCACTGTCTGGTTTGGGAATTGTGCCTTTTTGAACCGCAAAACCCTACAGCGGATAGTGAGGACAGCTGAGAAAACCGTCAGTCAGTAGATACTACCACACACTGATTTACTCCTATACTAACTCCAGAATGGACATAAATGCTGTTTGCACAGGGTCTCCTGGATCCTCAAAGTGACTATGAAAGTCTTCTGCAATTAATGCTTTGTCTACAGAAACATTTAAAAGGAAATCTGCAAATAATCATGGGTCTGTAAATAATAATTAGTGAAATTGACTGGGCTGAATTATTTGTGACTAGGTTTATTTTAGAATAAAGAACTTGATTTGAATGAATTAAATTTGTGTCTATGTTTTTGTATGATGGTCAAATTATCATTATAAATAACTGTGATGCCTCCTCCTCTACCAGTTTGACCAGGCTAACGTATGTATCGAGGAGGACTAGCTTTGTTTAATGCTACAGTCTTATGCTAAAGTTTAGGCATCTCTTGATAAATAACAGACACAACAAACATTGATGCATAGTTACTTCTTATGCAATAAATAAAAAAAAATGTAATTGTGAAAAAGTTTGGGCACCCTAAGAGTTCCATAGTCTCATATTCTTTTTACAAGGTTTCAGATCTTAATCAGCTCATTAGATCTGATGCATGGCCACAGCTGTCATTAGTAGTGGTGCTCCGATTGATCGGTCGCCGATCATAATCGGCCGATAATAGCTTTGGGAAGTTTGATCGGTAGTCTCTATAATGGCCGATATAGAAAAGCCAATCAGATGACGCAAAACCCGCAAGATAATTTTTGAAAAAATGGCTTCAGCGGTCTGGCAATTGTACGTGTTATGTGAAAAAGACAATACATTAGCAATCGGCAACCTGTGTAACAAGCCAATTCCATGAGGCGGGAAGCAGCCAAGTCATTTTACCACCACAAACCTCATCAGACATTTGAGAGAGCAGGAGAGTTCAGCAACTCGCGTGCTGCCACTCACTCAGCTGTCTGTAAGAACAGCACTCCAGGTTGAGCTTGATGATTATCCAACTTCAATTATGTAAGCAATAGTAACATGTTAACAATATAGTTTCCATGTTTTACAACTGTCTTCTGAGATGCTTTCATCAACAAACAAGTGGTTTCTAAACCAGTAGAGAACTTACATGTTTGAGTTATTTCTTTCAATTGTTCTCCTTGTGTGCTGTGGAGCTGCAGAGAGTTTCACAGAGAAGTCGGTAGATTTGGGACAGAATGTGACTCTAAAGTGTGAGGTGTCTGTAAAAGATGTGTTCTGGTTCCTGATGAAGCCGTCAGAACCTCCAGTGTCTATATTACGCACTTACTCGAGTACAGTAACGCGACCTTCAGCACGACTTTCTCACTGCAATACAACAGCAGTTTATTTATACACAATATCAGTAGTAATGAATTAGGAGTGTATTATTGTATTCAAACTCAAACTGGTTCACCTGGAAGTGGAATCAGAAAGGTGATGAAGATGATGTTTGGAGAAGAATTGTGATCTTATCAAAAATAATGATCTGTATTGTGAGCATTTCCTTTGTAGGTTTATTACTATAATACAAAATAATAAAACATTTATGTTAAAATGTATGTAAAATCAGTAACTGTTTATTATGTGTACTAATTGGTTTTACCACACGATTTTCATTACTTGAAAATCAGTTTATGACTTTTCAGTGCTGATCAGGAGCTGCTGTGGAAGATTTAACCCCCTGCAGTTAACCACCCCCGAAGCCTGACAACCCCCTTCTCCAACAAACATTCACACACAGCTTTATTGGTCAGCATGGAGCTGAGGGTTTCTTTTGTTTCTGCCACAGGACTGTGGTAAAATCTACACACTGATGGAAGCTCATGCAACCTTTGAGGGTCTTTTCAATGTCCTTTTAGTCAAATAAAAAACAAACAAAATATTTGGTCAGATTCAGCACATTTTTCTCGTAACTTGTTAGTATGGAACTTTTTTTTTATGTCGGGCTCCTTCTGCAGCTCATAACATATGTACCTCATAACATTCTGCTTATTTCAGTATTTTTTCTGGGTGTCACACAGGAGCAATAGCAACAGCTGTAGAGAATACTTTCATAAACATAAAAAAATAATAATAAAAACTGTCAGTATGAACCAAATCCAAGTCAATAACCTGAGATGAAGGTCAAATGCAGGCATAAGACAAGGCAATATGCAGATAGATAATACAAAAGCAAGGTGAGAATCAATGACGTAACCCTTACAAAAAATAACTGCAGTTTTCTACATATGCAGGAAACGCAGTGATTTGGACACGAAAACACTGCATTTGTTCTTAATACTGCAGTAATGCTCCAATAACTACTGCAATAGTACTGCAGTAATACTGCAACAATACTGCCATATAATGCAGTCATAATGCAGTAATACTGCAATACTACAGTTAATATTAAACAGCTACTGCAGATAGTAGTTGTACTGCAAATAAAATGTATACGCAAATTGAAAAAAGCTGAAAAATTACTTACAGTATTTCTATAATCTAAATGTGTGATGTAGTGTAATACAACTTCATTACAACAAAATTATTGCAATTCATTTTATTATTTCATTTTTTTAAATAAAAAAAGCAACACACTTAAAACATTAAAAACAACTAAAAACAGACCATGAAAGCACTTTTACACAGTAAAATATTACTGTTCAGCAGTGAAAGTAACTGTGTGAAAGTGTCCCTGAGAGGTTGGTCTCATGTTTTGTTTTTGTTATTATTAGTTTTTTTTATCAAAACTTATTTGCTGTTAATTGTTAAATTATCATATTGTTACATATTGCACATTGTTAATATTGTTTGAGTATAACTGCAGTTTTTATCCCAGAAGCTGCAGTTTTTTGTTTTTTTTTTACAATGGACAACGTTACAGAATCATATTTCAATACAACTGCATTGTACTGCAATCCAACTGTACTGCAATCCAACTGCACTCCAACTGCACTGTACTGCATTGTACTTCACAAAAACTGCAGTTTTCCCCCAGAAACTGCAGTTATTTTTTGTAAGGGAAAGTAGTGTCAAAATCGGAATCCTGTGTATGCTAAAAGGAAATCTCTGTTGTCTTCTCTAGGGAACTTCTGTAAATGTATGCACCAAATGTTATCATTAATTCACTCGCTCATCTTCTATACTGCTTTATCCTGTATTCAGGGTCACGGGGGGCCTGGAGCCTATCCCAGGAGACTTAGGGCACATGGCAGGGTCGAACCCGGACCCTGGCGGTGCAAGGCGACAGTGCTAACCACTACACCACCGTGCGACATTAATTCAATTAAATTTTATTTGTATAGCTCTTTTAACAATTGTCACTGTCGCAAAGCAGCTTTACACAATCAAAATAATTATTTAAGTTTGTATGAAATGTGAATGTGTATGAAACAAAATGGTCAGATATTCCCTGATGAGCAAGCTGAGGACGACAATGGCAAGGAAAAACTCCCTGGCATTAGGAAGAAATTCATACTGTGTGTTAGGTGGCAGGCAGTTCAGTATAACAGTTAGGTATGGTCACAGTAACATAATATATAAGATGAATGTATATTTAGGGTGGAGTGCAAGCAGGGACTCCGGCAGGACTAATTATGGCATCATAACTAAAAGGGAGAGCCTGAAGGAAACACAGACATGAGGGCTCCCTGAGATGTAAAACAACCAATCACCAGTGGGGGAGACAGCATCTAAACATACCAGTTCACCATAATACTCTACGTCCATGAGCCCCCCAGAACTGCTCCGTTACCTAAGGCAAATTTATTTACAAAAATGCTTGGCTCAATAAACAGGTTTTTAGCCTAGACTTGAACACTGAGTCTGTGTCTTAGTCAAGAACATTAATAGGAAGACTATTCCATAATTTGGGGCTTTGTAAGAAAAAGCTCTGCCCCCTGCTGAAGTTTTCATAATATGCGGTACTGACAAGCAGCCTGCATCGTTTGATCAAAGTAGACGTGGCGGATCGTAAGACGCTAGCAGTTCACTCAGATACTGCAGCGTGAGACCATTTAATGCTTTATATGCTGCTGCATGCTGAACTAACTGAAGCTTGTTTATACACCTAGTTGAACAACCAGACAGTAAGGCGTTACAATAGTCCAACCTAGAGATAATAAAAGCATGAGCTAGTTTTTCTGCATCGTTTAGTGACAATATATTCCTTATCTTGCCAATATTTCTGAGGTAAAAGAATGCTATCCTGGTGATATTATCTACATTAGCTTTAAATGAAAGACTTGAATCTACAGTATAATCACACAAGGTCTTTTACTGTTACACTAGATGGAACAGAAAGGCCATCTAAAGTTACAGTGTGATCTAAATTTTTTTCTTTTAGCTGCATGTGTTCCTATGACTAGAACTTCTGTCTTGTCAATATTAAGCAGAAGGAAGTTAATTAACATCTCTTATATCCTTTACACATTGCTCAACTTTATTATGCTGGTTTTTCTCATCTGGTTTGGATGAGACATACAACTGAGTGCCGTCAGCATAACCATGAAAACTAAAACCATGCTTTTAGATGTTGCCCAGGCTCTTTAGGCTCTTTTCTCTGTGTCCTTTTAGTCAAATCAAAAACAAACAAAATATTTGGTCAGATTCAGCACATGTCAAAAGCTGCACTGAGGTCGAGTATAGTATAGTGACACAACCCTGAGGCCAATAGGAGGTCCTTTACTACTTTACCGAATGCTGTCTCTGTGCTGTGATGAGGCATAAATCCTGACTGATACAGTTCATGTATGCTATTTACGTTCTAATTTCCAAACAGTCTGTTTTAAAGTGCGTGTGTGATCATTATACCAGGGAGCGAGTTTCTTACCTCCAATAATGTTTCTTTTAACTGATGCTACATTTACAGTAAAAGAAAAATTTTAATAAGGTATAACGGAATGTCCATTCTAAATATTCAGTTCTGTGGGGTCAGACGGTGAACCAATCAAAGTTGATAACACATTACACAAACTATGAGACACTTTAATTGAGCTGAGCTACAGTGACCAAGTTGATGGTGAAAGTACTGAGGTGAATGATAATGATAAGGAAGATGCAGATCCACCTGATATAAAAAAACAGTCTGAGCCAATGGGTACTTTGTTTGTATGCATTTATTTGCATCCACCTTGCTGAGAGAAAAAGCGATTGTACTAGGTGTTTACTTTGTAGTTTATCATCGTAATAGTTACATATCTATTTTTTGTTTGTAATCATTTTATCACAAATAAAATTTATAAATAATTTTCTGGAGATGTAAATGTGTTTTCTTATCATTAGCAATGATGAAAAAAGTCTACGTTCATTTCCAATTTCCAAGTTTCCAAGCCTCACCAATGAGCCAACATTGGGCCAATGGACAAAATGACATTATGCCAACCACTGATGCTAACATTGGCTCAATGTTTGCACTGCCATTGGCCCAGCATTGGCTCTTCAGCAGTGTGCTATCTGAGGTTGATTCTGGCAGTTAATGAGTTTACAAAATGATGACAAAATGTCAACAACAGGAATCCATTGACCCAACTTGCTTTTTAGTGGGTGGTGGAGATACTGGAAAGTGGAAAATGTTTTCTTAGCACACATTCTGCCTATTAAAGCCAAGCAAAAATGTACTCATTCATTCACTCATTCATTCATTATATTTATTAAGTTTATAATAAATATAATAAAGAGATTTGGGACAGAATGTGACTCTAAAGTGTGAGGTGTCTGTAAAACTTGTGTACTGGTTCCTTATGAAGCCCTCAGAAACTCCAGTGTTTATATTATATGGCAAAACAGTCAAGCAGTCAAATCCAACACAACACATTTGATAAAAGATTTTTTTTTTAAAACAGAAAAATCATAAGCAACTGTTTGATCACTTGCAAACCAGAATCTAAAAGGTTCTCAAATGCTTAAAAAATTTTGTGGTGTCTATGGCCTGGAAAATGAAGTCTTTTTTTGTGAGCACTATGAGGCTCTAGTCTGTATTGCTAAAGTGTTTTGTGAGTACATGATCTTTAAAATGTATATATTTTTTTATTTCTATGAAATTGTAATTTCTCTTATAGTGCTCTTGATGAGATTTAATATCATATGCGTGCATGAGGGTGCTTTTCTATACTTGTAAAGTGTGGGAGATTTTTGAAAAAAAAAAAGGAGGAGGAGATTTTAGAAAAAAAAGTTGTGGTAAGTGCACTTCCGCTTTCTCCTGTGTTTAACACTCAAGAAGTTTCCTAACTGAAGTAGAGCGACTTCTGAGTGTTAAGAGATTGAAAACACTGCCCCAGATTCAGAATGAGGATTACCCAACTTCAATTCTGTGAGCAATATTAAAATATTATTAAATTACCATGTAATTTCCATATTATGTAACTGTCTTGCTTGCTTGCTTTAACAAATAACTGGTTTTTAAACCAGCAGTATTTGTGTGTGTGTGTGTGTGTGTGTGTGTGTGTGTGTGTGTGTGTGTGTGTGTGTGTGTGTGTGTGTGTGTTTAATAGATCTCCTCTTGTGTTTCGGAGCTGCAGAGAGTTTCACAGAGAAGTCGGTAGATTTGGGACAGAATGTGACTCTAAAGTGTGAGGTGTCTGTAAAACTTGTGTTCTGGTTCCTGCTGAAGCCGTCAGAACCTCCAGTGTTTATATTACGCTCTTTCTCAAGTAAAGCTTTATTCCCACAATACAGTGACGCGGCCTTCAGCACGACTTTCTCACTGCAATACAACAGCAGTTTATTTATACACAATATCAGTAGTAATGAATTAGGAGTGTATTATTGTAGTCAAACTCAAACTGCTTCACCTCCCGACATCAGCAGAGGAATCAGACTTTACATCCAGAATCACTCAGCTGGTGAGTTTACTGAAAACAACATTCCTGTAATATTTTATAAAAGCTATGTTTAATAGGGGGTTTTTCAATAAAAAAAAATACTTTACTTTTATGCATCATGTTAAAACAACAAATTATTTGTTTTTATACAATTCTTTTGAAGTTCCCTAACAAAATAAAATTCCACTTTATTTATTTATCTGTTTAATTTAAGATCCGTGCTTCTCAAAGTAATGTATTAATTTCTAAAATTACCCCTATAGTCCACATTTATTATATTTATTAAGTTTATTATCGTCTTGATTGTTAGATTGTTTGACTTGTCATTTAAATTAAATAGTTGTTTGTCTAAATCTGATCTGTTCTTTCTGTAGGAATTTCTGCAGTGGCATGAAATATTAATATTATTGTAATATTTTATTATTGTACACATTTGAATAAAAAGGCTAAAATCATTTATATTTGACGAGGCTCATGGAATCTTCTTTACATTTAAGTGGCCTGAAAAGTCCCCTATTATAGATCTTTTTAATATAAATGTACTAGACAAAACATGTTGTGGATAAACCGAGCAGTTTGTTTAATAATAATGTTTCTTCTTTTTTAAAGGGTCTTATGAAAATCAGACGTGTACACTGCTTCACAATCAGACAGCCAGTACACCTGAAAAAAATAGTTTCTTGCCGATTCTCATCGTATCAGTAATACTGAACTGTGTTCTGGCTGTTGGAGTTACAGGTGGGTTTTATTTACTGTGTGTTCTGCTGACATGACAACAATCTCGAACATACAGGCAGCATTTTACTGTACAACTGAAAATACAAAGCTTTTATTCTGATCGCTCTAAAAGACTTAATGTTGTTACTGACTTTAAATGAAACCGCTAAAATGTTTAAAAACAGCAATTCTACACCACATATTCAGATGTACAGTTTATAAAGGCCAATGTGATCTTTCTTAATTTAATGCATGCAATATTAATGTAGTTATAACCTGTTTACTGTGCAGAATAAACATTGTGAATGCAGTGACTGTACTGTATGTGATAATACTTGCTCTCAGTATTAAGCAATAACATTTTACTTTAAAGTAAAAACAAAAATCTAAACTACCTGAAACTGAATATTGTCTATTGAATTACATTAATTTCAATTTTATATTTTACACAAAAGGTAACCTAATATTATGATTATACAGTATACAATTTATGTATATAAGACAGTAATTCATGGAAAGGAAGCTGCGAAGTACGTATTAAGTGCTGAACATGTTTTATTGAGTATTCAGACCCTCTTAAATTTTTCATTCATTGTTATATTGCAGCCATTTGCTAAAATCATTTAAGTTATTTTTTTTCCTCATTACTGTACACACAGCACCCCATGTTGACAGAAATTTTTGCAGATATATTAAAAAAGAAAAAATTTAATTAAATAAAAAGTATTTATTTAAAAAATATATCACATTGTCCTAAGTATTCAGACCCTTCGATGTGACACTCATATATTTAACTCAGGTGCTATCCAGTTCTTCTGATCATCAGATCTGGCCAAGGTTACAAAAAAAATTTCTGCTGCACTTAAGGTTCCTAAGAGCACAGTGGCCACCATAATCCTTAAATGACAGATGTTTGGGACGACCAGAACCCTTCCTAGAGCTGGCCCTCTGGCCAAACTGAGCTATCAGGGGAGAAGAGCCTTGGTGAGAGAAGTAAAGAAGAACCCAAAGAGCTCTGTAGCTGAGCTCCAGAGATGCAGTCGGGAGATAGGAGAAAGCTGTAGACAGTCAACCATCACTGCAGCCCTCCACCAGTCTGGGCTTTATGGCAGAAGATTCTTCTCAGTGCAAGACACATAAAAGCCTGCATGGAGTTTGCTAAAAAAAAAACACCTGAAGGACTCCAAGATGGTGAGAAATAAGATTCTCTACTCTGATGAACTTTTTGGTCTTAATTCTAAGCGGTATGTGTGGAGAAAACCAGACACTGCTCATCACCTGTCCAATACAGTCCCAACAGTGAAGCATGGTGGTGGCAGCATCATGCTGTGGGGGTGTTTTTCAGCTGCAGGGACGGGATGACTGGTTGCAATTGAGAAAAAGATGAAGGCTGCCAAGTACAGGGATATCCTGGTTGAAAACCTTCTCCAGAGTGCTCAGGACCTCAGACTGGGCCGAAGGTTCACCTTCCAACAAGACAATGACCCTAAGCAGACAGCTAAAATAACGAAGGAGTGGCTTCACAACAACTCTGTGACTGTTCTTGAATGGCCCAGCCAGAGCCCTGGCTTAAACCCAATTGAGCATCTCTGGAGAGACCTGAAAATGGCTGTCCACCAACGTTTACCATCCAACCTGCCAGAACTGGAGAGGATCTGCAAGGAGGAATAGCAGAGGATCCACCAAACCAGGTGTGAAAAACTTGTTGCATCTTTCCCAAAAAGACTCACGGCTGTATTAAATCAAAATGGTGCTTCTACTAAATACTGAGCAAAGGGTCTGAACACTTAGGTGATATTTCAGTTTTTCTTTATTAATAACTTTAATTTAACTTTAACTTAATAATTTTCTGAAAAAATGTCAACAATTGTGTGTTTTTCTGTCAATATGGGGTGTTGTGTGTACATTAATGAGGACTTAAATGATTTTAGCAAATGACTGCACTATAACAAAGAGTGGAAAATTTAAGGGGGTCTGAATACTTTTCGTACCTGTATATATATATATATATAGAGAGAGAAAGAGAGAGACACACACAAAAGTATATATGGTATACATTGGGGAAAATAAAGTATACGCCTTTGTTTCCACTATCTTTAGGGAAAACATTAAACTTAACATTGCTGCCATAATTCAGGATAAAAATTTTTTAAGTGCATGGATAAAAACTGTGTATACGTTTTGGGCCCCTCTGTGTATGTATGTATGTATGTGTGTGTGTATATCTATTATTGAGCCTTTTAATTAGTTAATATTTAACAACTTTGTTTCTAACTATTGCTTGTTAATCCTGTATTTTTATGTGTTAGTTTTCGCAGTTAATCATTGTATAAAACCCCCAAAAACTCAAACACAGTCTCCAGATCCTGGTGTACAGCCGCATCAGGACATTGCCAACCCTGTGGTAGGGGAACTGACTTTTTTTTTCTTTTCTTTTCTTTTTTTTTTTTTTTAACAATATTCAGTTAAGAATTTAAAGCTTAATGTGCTCATGCAAAACTTTTAAAGGGAACCAGTAAACTCCCTGATTGTGGTAAAGTCTACTGTTGATGTTTATCAGTTTATGCTAATTATTGTGACAAAGAGATACATTAGTTGAGTTGTTGTAGATGTGGGCACGGTGCCTGTTTGCAGCAAGGTCGGAAAGTCCCACGTGTGAAAGCTGCAGGGGTGCCACGCAGACTGAGAAGTGTTAATGTGGGACACAGTGATGCAAGCTGGTAAAACGTGTTAAAATCTACAGTATGTTATATAAACACCTCGGCTCTTACATGCTTCGATGTACTTGCATGGAAAATGCAAATATATCTTTATTACTGATATATACTTAGACAAAAAAAGGCTGCAAACAGCGTAAACACAGAAACAGCTCTGTACTTAGTTTCTCGTAATGGTGTATAAAAAAAACACATTTAGTTAAATATCCATGTGTGATTCACATTTTAAGATGAAACTTACATTTTTGTTTCAGTACACTGAGGTGCAGCACCCAGTGACGACCAGACCCGTGAGAAAGAGTGAACTCAACAGCACATACGCTCTTCTAAGGCACCCGAACCAGTGACTCATTACTGCACATCACTTGGACTTCACATGGAGTTTCATAACATCCAGGAAAACGACCCCAGAACTAAACAGATGTTATCTAGATGTTTCTAGATCAAAACTTAGATTCTTAGAGTTGATTTAAAGAGTCAATTTGAAAGAATCACTGAAGTGAGTCATGCTTCAAACACTGAAAATATCATCCGTTCCTAGTAGACATCAGCGATTTTGAGAAACTCTCATTGGTTGAGAAAGTTCCATAATGCACTGTACAGTTATTCTGCATTCTGACTTATCTTGGTTGTGTGGGAAGTTGGATGTTACATCTTTTTCAACCATGGATGCTTCCATGCCAGCTAACTGCATGGAGCAAAGGGTGATTTATATTCATAAAAATGACAAAAACCATCCCGTCTGTGAAACCAGCATCCCCCTTACCATCCCCTTCAGATTAATAAAGTATTATAATGTAATGTGTATAATTAAATTAAATATTAAAACTCTCTATGTATGATCATCTACGAACAAATAATGGCGATTAGCCAATCAGAATTCAATATTGTAACCATTGCTCACAAGTTCACGCAAGTTTGTTTGCAAAGGCCAAGAGAACAGTTCAGGCACATCTTTTGACAAATTGATGATACTGATGATTGTATGATGCATGCGCCCAAATTCTCTTAGAGGAGACGTGATGAAAATGAAAGATTCAGTTTAACACAGAAGTTTTTAAAGTGACTGACAGATTTAATGATTATAAATTTCTTTACCCAATATGTGTAATTTCATTCTCAATCTAAAGATGGTGTTTTGTTTTTTTATTAGACTTTGTGGTTTCACCTACATGCTTGGGTTCAAAAGGGTCAAGCAGAAGAGAGAGAGAGACAATCGACCACTGTTTATATTTACCTATAAACTATATATGTGTCACAGATTTAACAAATGTGTCCATATGTAACCCAGATAGCACACTGCTGAAAGGCCAATGCTGGGCCAATGGCAGTGCAAACATTGGACCCAATGTTGGCACAACGTTGGTTCAGTAGATAATGGCAAGGTTGGAAACTGGAAATTAAATTAGACTCTCATTGAAAATATGACAAAAACAAATTTATATCTCCAAAAATTTATTTATTCATTTTATTTGTGATAAAATTATTACAAACTAAGAAAATATTTGTAACCATTATAATGACAAACTACAAAATAATCACCTACTACAACAACTTTTTCTCTCAGCAAGGTGGATGAAAATAAATGCATACAAACAAGGCACCCATTGTCTCAGGCTTCCTTTTATACCAGGTAGCTCTGCATCTTCCTCATCATCATTCACCTCTGTACTTTAACCACCAGCTTAGTCACTTTAGCTCAGCTGTTCTTTATCTTCATCATCAACATTACAGCATCCTTGGAGAACTGTCACTCTAGTCTGTGTAAATACATCAATAATTTGATCACTGTACATTAAAATGTACTTCAAAATATGTTCGTCCTTTTTTTTTTCAACCAGAAAAATTATGAGAAAAACAAACATTTTCCACATTTGGCTCAAATCAGTCCAACAACAGTTCCCATATTACAGCACACACATTTTTCTCCAGATGAAACAAAGTAAACACTGCAATTCAAACAGTAAATAACCTAGCAAAAAGTTTCACATGCCGACTACCTTAGGACATAGGACACGTATTCGACAACTGAATAAACATACAAAAATGCAGTGCCCACAAAGTGAAACAGTATATACTGTATATTAGCCCTTTAACATTTCTGGCACTTACTATGGCAACAATCCCTATGTTTCTAACCTCGCTATGGGTCCGTATGCTACTATATTCACTGGCAACAGGTCGATTAGCTTAGCATAATAGTGCATAGCTAAACATCTTTCTCACCACATTACAGCAAAACTACTAACTGCATGCTTTTCATGTTATCACCATATATTCTCAACACCCTTATGCCTTACTCAAGGGGATTTACATCTCATTTGGAGGAATATGCAGATAGGAGGAAGTTATGCAGTTTTTGCTGAAGTTGGGCCAATAAAGCAGTGCTATCTGGGAAGATGCTGTGTGTTTCCTCATGCTGAAGCTGAGCAGCCATTTGGTTGATTTTAAATGAAATAAATAGTTTTAGCCCACATGTTCTGTTAAGATAAATTTTTTGACAAGTACTGCTTGTTTATCTTTACCTTATTGATCAAAAACCATACATCTCATTTTTCGAAACGCTTTTTGATAGCTACATACAAATAGTTAGTGACTGAATACTGGAATGTTTCATGAGCGGCCATCTTGGAAGACAACTTGGAATTTGCTTTTTTATTTTTATTTTTTATAGTTATCAGTGGTCAGTTATCAAGTAGTTACTTGCTTATACAACCTTTAAAAAATATATACAAAAATTCCCCCATGTGCTCTCAAGCCCCACCTCACTGTGCTTGAACAGAGACTTGGAGCAGAAAACTGTAGTACATTAGCATTTTTACTCACTCTCATTGATTATTTATAGCACTCATCATGTACAGGGTATACCTTGGATGGGGTACCAGTCCATTGCGGGACACAGGCAGGCACCCACTCTCACTCACACACACGCAGGCACCCACTCTCACTCACACACACACACACACACACACACGCACACCATCCAACCATGGAAGTGTAAGGTCACGGGGCTTAACCATTGTATCACTGTGTGGCCACTTTTAAAAGATATTTTACTTAAAAACAACATTAGGGAGAAAAAGTAAATTATATATATATATATATATATATATATTTTTTTTTTTTTTTTTTTTTTTTTTTTTTTTTTTTGCTAACATACTTGAACACTACTTACTATTTTTATGAATGGGAAATCCTCTCAAATTTTGCAAGTCTGTGAAACTTGTTAAAAATCTCATACTCTCATACTTTGTTGCCTCGTGCTCGACTCATTCTGAGATGACTTACTTTTTTTTCCTCATCTGTGGTTTTGCACCTCTAGAGCTGGTAAGACTGATATGAAGTCACGCTGGCCTTAGAGGAAGTGGCAGGAAGAGCTTTGCTATGTGTGTCTTTGTGGCCAAAGTGCATGAATTTCAATACAGCTGTTTAATTGTTTATACTGAGCACATTTTAACTTAATGCACTGCAGTGTAAAGACTTCATGATGTCAAGTCAAGTGGCTCAGCCATTAAGTGTCCAAAATGATCTCCAAACAAAAGATAAACACCTAAAAGAGAATTACAAATTTTTCCTAAAAAACAACAACAACAAAAAAAAAAAAAACAGGGTTTACAACCTTACACATGGTAGCTGGTGGAAAAGCCTTGTCCATGGTACTTGGACATTATGGACATTATCAGAAGGGTGTGTGCGTGTAGGAGAGTGATGTGGCTTTGACACTACAGTGACACTGTTTCAGTCATGTGACCCAGACTGAAGACTTTATTTAGTAGCAAGTGAACTTTGCTCAGACAAATCGTCATCAAAAACTCAACCATGTGACTGATGGACAAAGGAAAACACGCTGTAAGTGAACATAGCAGGGTAGGAGCGATGAAGATAAAAGAACACAATCATCAAATGACATCAATACAAATTACATAAAAATTTATATTATATATTTTTTTCAACTAAACGGTCAGGATTTCTCTATTATTGTTTTCAACACACACAGAGTTTCAAATAAAATCGATCTCCTAGTTCTGCATGCAGATTGCGCCCCCGATACGTCAGTATCAGTAATTATGGTCCACTGTTTCAGGAATTAAAAACAAAAATAAATTCACCACACACACACAACATGATCACGACACTAGTGCGCACTAGCTTTATGATAAACTAACAACACACACATCCTGTTCATCCCATCACCCGCTGTATATATATTTATACTAATTTCAGCAGGTGTTAATAAATACTTTTTTATTCTATATTCACAAAACTGACATGTTTACACAATAATCACTTGGATGTGATGGACTGATGGATGGGTGGAAGTGACAAATCTGTACAGTCGTGGCCAAAAGTTTTGAGAATGAGACAAATATTAGTTTTCACAAAGTTTGCTGCTGAACTGCTTTTAGATCTTTGTTTCAGTTGTTTCTGTGATGCACTGAAATATAATTACAAGCACTTCATACGTTTCAAAGGCTTTTATCGACAATCACATGACATTTATGCAAAGAGTCAGTATTTGCAGTGTTGGGCTTCTTTTTCAGGACCTCTGCAATTCGACTGGGCTGCTCTCAATCAACTTCTGGGCCAAATCCTGACTGATAGCAGCCCATTCTTTCATAATCACTTCTTGGAGTTTGTCAGAATTAGTGGGTTTTTGTTTGTCCACCCGCCTCTTGAGGATTGACCACAAGTTCTCAGTGGGATTAAAATCTGGGGAGTTTCCAGGCCATGGACCCAAAATTTCAACGTTTTAGTCACCGAGCCACTTAGTTCTCACTTTTGCCTTATGGCACGGTGCTCCATCATGCTGGAAAATGCCTTGTTCTTCACCAAACTGTTGTTGGATTATTTGAAGAAGTTGCTGTTGGAGAGTGTTTTGGTATCATTCTTTATTCATGGCTGTGTTTTTGGGCAGCATTGTGAGTGAGCCCACTCCCTTGGATGAGAAGCAACCCCACACATAAATGATCTCAGGATGCTTTACTGTTGGCATCACACAGGACTGATGGTAGCGTCACCTTTTCTTCTCCGGACAAGCCTTTTTCCAGATGCCCCAAACAGTCGGAAAGAGGCTTCATCCGAGAATATGACTTTGCCCCAGTCCTCAGCAGTCCATTCGCCAGACTTTTTGCAGAAGTTCAATCTGTCCCTGATGTTTTTTTTTTGGAGAGAAGTGGCTTCTTTGCTGCCCTTCTTGACACCAGACCATCTTCCTAAAGTCTTCACCTCACTGTGCGTGCAGATGTGCTCACACCTGCCTGCTGCCATTCCTGAGCAGCTCTGCACTGGTGGCTCTCCGATCCCGCAGCTGAATCCTCTTTAGGAGACGATCCTGGCGCTTGCTAGACTTTCTTGGACGCCCTGAAGCTTCTTAACAAGAATTGAACCTCTTTCCTTGAAGTTCTTGATGATCCTATAAATTGTTGATTTAGGTACAATCTTAGTAGCCACAATATTCTTGCCTGTGAAGCCATTTTTATGTAACACAATGATGGCTGCAGGCGTTTCTTTGCAGGTCACCATAGTTAACAATGAAAGAACAATGATTTCAAGCATCAGCCTCCTTTTAACATGTCACGTCTGTCATTCTAACCCAATCAGCCTGACATGATGATCTCCAGCCTTGTGCTCGTCAACATTCTCACCTGAGTTAACAAGACGATTACTGAAATGATCTCAGCAGGTCCTTTAATGACAGCAATGAAATGCAGTGGAAAGTTTTTTTCGGGATTAAGTTAATTTTCATGGCAAAGAAGGACTATGCAATTCATCTGATCACTCTTCAGAGCATTCTGGAGTATATGCAAATTGCTATTATAAAAACTTAAGCAGCAACTTCTCCAATTTCCAATATTTATGTAATTCTCAAAACTTTTGGCCATGACTGTACACACACACACACACACACACACACGAGAACACTGCTCTGTGGATCTTCTGATTGGTCATCCTGTAGATGATGCTGTCGTAGCCCGAATCCATGTTCCACAGGTTGTACGAGATGACGATGACGGCGAGCGCCAGCACGATCATCAGCCACAGCACGATGTTGAAGACTACGGCGTATCCGAAGTTGTACTTGTAGGCCAGGTTGTAGCGGCTTCCGGGGTTACTCTGAAAACAAACAAGTCAATCAAAAAGAGCATTAATCATGTACTAGGGGCGGTCTTTAAATTCTAATCATCTAAAAACAGAAAAATGTCTCTGGAAGTGAGTATGTTCATAAATATTTGTACTCCTAGTGCACCTTCTTTATGACAACCCGTCAGCCCGTTCAACCCTCAGAAAACTTGCAGGTGACTTGCAGGAACACCAACGTTCGTTTTTATTACAATATTTTCTCATGACGGCCCCTCGTAAAACAACAACAAAAAGTGCATTCATTTGTTTATGAGCGTTCATAATCTCATTTTAAAGCTGCGACTGGACGCGAGTTTCGAAACATTAAAATCAGGTTCTCATGCTGCTGCACTGACTGCGTGTAGGAAAGCCTGCTCCTACGTGGTCTACGTGTGACCGCGTGGTCGCGTTAGGTGACTGCTGCAACAAAAACACTTTGAACACACCTCTGAGTGCAAGCAAGCGTTAGTTTCTGAATTTAAAACAGAAATGTGGTCAGATTTGCTGCAGAGAAGAGAAACAACTGTGCTGCTTTGTGCGCGATGCGAACCCTCTCTGTGGGTTAGCCTGCTCTGACCGTACGTTCCTATTTACAGCTAACTCTCCACTTCCTATTTGTTGGGTTACTGACAGGCATCAACGTTTCCAAGCTCTGGGAACCACCTGAAGCTTCACCTGCTCGGCTCCGCACTCACCTCGGCCGCCGTCATGCCTCTGCATGAACTGTATTTGAAAGTAACTTAAAAAGTTAGTTATACTTCTTTCTTTGGACATTGTGGGTGTTGACTGTAACCATCATAGACACCTTGATTAATTTTACGGAATAATTAATTTGCTAATTAAAATGAGTTAGGGTTGACCAAGTACAGCAATAGTGAAATATAGCAATGTGATTGTGACAAAACATCAGATTGTGCAGAAAAAAAACAACAAATAAAAATAATAATAAACAATTAAAGAATAAATATGTAAAACAAGACTAGGATATAAGTTATATACAGTATAAATTATTCAGAATAAAGTTATAATCTGTGATATATGTGCAAAGATATGTAATAAAGTGACTTTTAATGTTGAGGTTGTGTATTTAATGCATTTGTATTGTATTTAATGGCAGCCACTGAAACAGACTGAGATTATTGTGAATGTCTTTAATAATGTCTCGTCCCTTGGACTTGCACTGCCTGAATTAAATGTCCTGTAGATCAGTCAATTCAGTCCTGGTGATCTGATCACTCTAACGAACGAAGATGAAAAGTATTTGCGCCCATGGCTGTGTTCAATCAACTGTTAAACGTTCGTCTACATTAAATCTTTATTCTCTGCTTACCGTCACAACCTCATCAGAGTTCATCACTGAACGGTCTCTTTACTTGTGTTATGAGAGATACACGTATTAAAGACACACCCTGTCAAATGCGGGATGCCCTGAGGTCAGGTGTGTCATGCTGTCTGGTGGTGTAGCAATGATTGAAGAAAGCTTTGTGTTCTTGTCCCGCTGTGACTAAACCACACCAGACAGGCTTCCGGAATGGTTACTATGGTGGTGAGCGGAGGTCTTCTGAATGAATGCTCAGATACACCAAGAAATTCTTCTCAGAGTCAGAGTCAGAAGAGTTTTATTGCCAAGTACGCTTGCACATACAAGGAATTTGTTTTAGTGACAGAGCTCCAGGACAAAACAAATAACAAGACAAAACAGCATGACACAAAATAGGAAAAAAATAAAATAGAAAATTACAACAAATTGAGTAGGATGGATTTTTTTGGGTTAACATCAAATGGAGTAGGGTGTGAGATACTTACAAATAAATTAAATTGTAAATGGTATTGCACAGTATATTGCACAGTGGTGTTGCACACAATATTGCACATATATTTAATGCACAGTGAGAAGAATGTTTTAGCTGTTCATGACGTAAATTGCCTGGGGAAAAAAACAGTTGTGCCTGACCGTCCTGGTGTTCGGCGCTCTGTATCGTCGGCCAGATGGCAAAAGTTCAAAGAGAAGGTGGCTTGGGTGTGAGGGGTCCAAAGTGATATTCCGAGCCCTTTTCTTCACTCTGGATATATACAGTTCTTGTAGTGTGGGTAGGGGAGCCGATAATCCTTTCAGCAGTCTGAACCGTCCTTTGTAGTCTTCTGATGTCTGCTTTTGTAGCTGAGCCAAACCAGACAGTTATTGAAGTGCACAGGACGGATTCATTGACGGCTGAGTAGAACTGTGTGAGCAGCTCCTGTGGCAGGTTGAACTTCATCACCTGGCGAAGGAAATACAACCTCTGATGGGCCTTTTAACAATGGAGTCAATGTGAATGTCCCACTTCAGGTCCTGAGAGATGGTCGTGCCCAGGAACCGGAATGACTCCACTGCTGTCACAGTGTTGTTCATGATGTTGAGTGGCGGAAGTGCAGGTGGGTTTCTCCTGAAGTCCATGATCATCTCCACTGTCTTGAGCGTGTTCAGCTCCAGGTTGTTGTGACTGCACCAGACAGCCAGCTACTTGACCTCCCTTCTGTATGCAGACTCATCACTGTCCTGGATGAGGCCGATGATTGTAGTGTCATCTGCATATTTCAGGAGCTTGACAGTGGGGTCTGTAGAGGTGCAGTCATTGGTGTAGAGGCTGAAGAGCAATGGGGAGAGAACACATCCCTGAGGGGCTCCAGTGTTGGTGGTGCGGCTGTTGGACATGAATTCCCCCAGTCTCACTAGCTGCTGCCTGACCGTCAGAAAGCTGATGATCCAGTGGCAGACAGAGGTAGGAACAGAGAGCTGTGTTAGTTTGGTCTGAAGCAGTGCTGGGATGATCGTATACTTCTTTAAGGCCACATGAGCCGTAGATAGACACGACTAAATACTGGTTCACAATAGGGACGGGCGACGATTCTTTAATGTTCAAACAGTCATTTAAGACTAAACAATAAATAAATAAATCTAAAATTTCACACGACTGTGGTTTTCTCTTTAAAATCAAAGAGCCAATGGTTTTCTTTGCTTTTACCGGCACCTGGAAATAAACAATAATGAGGCCTATATATAATTTTTTCCACCAGATGCCACTTTTCCATTTCCCCTGCGCTGTGGAAATAATCCATAGGCCTGGCTATGTGTTTGTTTTTTGTTCCCTCCGAGGGAGGAGCTGTTTATTTTACCCTGTGTGATCAGACTTTCAGTTTAACCGTTAAACTGTTGTGGTTCATTTAGGAGTTGCACACAATTCTAAATAGATGTGTGTGTGTGTGTGTTGGGTTTATGATGGGCGTCATCTATGAATAATTGTCGATTAGTTGCCAGCGAATGTTAAAGAGAATTTTAGCTTGAAATGTCCATCCCTAGTGCAGAAGTCTCGCTAGTCATACATGCTAATAACTCCGCACTGGCACTGCATTGGTACTTGATGTGCATCAGTCTACTGAGCGGCTGCAAGCGTAACGATTTCCTATCTGGGGCAACCACAGACTCTTACAGAATAAAAAGGGGACACCCGTGTGTGTTTGCTCGTTATAGAATAACACACTTTATAACTTCCTGTACATAGCAATGTGGTTTTTAGTAATAGTTTAAAAATAAAAAATGTGTTTATAACTGCAGGGTTTTACACTTTCGTTAACAAGAGTTACAGAAAAAAGTGCATGAGTAAAAACAAAAAAAAACCTGCATGCAGGCATGCATGAATCTTAGCAAAGTCAAATGGGTGGATAAAGTTCAAACATGTGCCTGAGGGACGTCTAGTGGTTTCTATGAACTAAACGAAAGGGAGGGAAGAAAAAAACCTACGACCCTCACATAACTAACTTTTTAATTTTTTTTTTTTTAACTGGGATGAATTCTTTAATAAATGACTGCATTTCATTGAGAAATTACAAGAGCAATGTGTTACATCAATCATTTATCTACACTGTAAGTCAAGTCAAGTCAAGTAGGCTATATACAGTTAGTACACAGTGAAACGAAACAACGTTCCTCCAGGACCAGGGTGCTACATACATGCAACAACATAAATTTTACATTAAGTTACTCTAAAAGAAGAACTATCAATATTTTACAAAGATACACAATAGACAAAGTGCACGTGCAAATGTGCAAACAAAGAGGTACATGACAGACACAACAATGTAAGACACAACAGTACTTTTTTGATGAAGGATGAATTGAGGTAGTGGGAAGAGCATCAGTAAACAGTTTACATTGACAAGAGTATTGTGTGCAAATAGCAATAAATATTGTGCAAAAAAATTGCGAGGAGCAGCACAGGTAGGTAGGTATGAGCAGATTGAGATGGGTGTATATCAGTGTGATTGTGCATGTGTGTATATCAGTTCAATCCAGATGTTATTTTAGTTTGTCTGAGTGATTTGTGTGTGTGTGTGTGTGTGTGTGTGTGTGTGTGTGTGTGTGTGTGTGTGTGTGTGTATCAGTCCAGCCCCTTTGTGTTTAGGAGACGGATGGCTTGCGGATAAAAACTCAGTCTGGATGTGAGGCCCGAATGCTTCGGTACCTTTTTCCAGATGGCAGGAGGGTTAAGAGTGTGTGTGAGGGGTGTGTCAGGTCAGCCACAATGCTGGTGACTTTGCGGATGCAGTGTGTGGTGTAAATGTCTTCGATAGAGGGGAGAGAGACCCCGATGATCTTCTCAGCTGTCCTCACTATCCGCTGTAGGGTCTTGCGGTCTGACATGGTACAATTCCCAAACCAGACAGTGATGCAGCTGCTTAGGATGCTCTCAATAGTTCCTCTATAGAAGGTGGTGAGGGTCGGTGGTGGAAGCTGTGCCTTTCTCAGCCTTCTCAGGAAGAAAAGACGTTGTTGGGCTTTCTTATGCAGAGAGCTGGTGTTGAGGGACCAGGAGAGGTTCTCCTCCAGGTGGACACCCAGGAATTTTGTGCTCTTGACGATATCCACAGAAGAGCCATCGATGCTGAGCGGAGAGTGATCGCTCCGAGTCCTCCTGAAGTCAATAACCATCTCTTTTGTCTTTTCGACGTTCAGAGACAGGTTGTTGTCTTTACACCAGTCCGTTAGCCTCTGCACTTCTTCTCTGTACACAGACTCGTCATTCTTGCTGATGAGACCCACCACAGTCGTGTCATCAGCGAACTTGATGATATGATTGGAGCTGTGTGTCGCTACACAATCATGAGTCAGCAGTGTGAACAGCAGGGGGCTGAGCACGCAGCCCTGGGGGGCCCCAGTACTCAGTGTGGTGGTGCTGGAGGTGTAGCTCCCGATCCGCACTGCTTGAGGTCTTTCGGTCAGAAAGTCCAGGATCCAGTTACAGAGGGAGGTGTTCAGGCCCAACAAGCTCAGCTTCCCGATCAGGTGTTGGGGGATGATTGTGTTGAATGCAGAACTGAAGTCTATGTACAGCATTCTGGCGTAAGTGTCTTTCTTTTCAAGATGTGACAGTGCCAGATGGAGTGTGGTGGAGATGGCGTCGTCCGTTGAACGGTTTGGACGTTACGCGAACTGCAGGGGGTCTAGTGAGGGGGGCAGCAGGGTCTTGATGTGTCTCATGACGAGCCGCTCGAAGCACCTCATGATGATGGGTGTGAGTGCAACAGGGCGGTAGTCATTGAGACAGGACACAGAAGACTTCTTCGGCATGGAGTCGATGGTGGTAGATTTAAAGCATGTGGGAACGACGGCGCTGCTCAGAGAGATGTTGAAGATGTCGTTAAGAACATCTGCCAGCTGTTCTGCACATTCTCTGAGCACTCTGCCTGTGATGTTGTCTGGTCCAGCAGCTTTACGTGGGTTGACTCTGCGTAGAGTTTTCCTCCACCATCAGCCGTGGTGAGACACAGCACCTGGTCGTTCGGCGGAGGGATAGTCTTCCTTGGAGTCACGTCGTTCTGCATGTCGAACCGTGCGTAGAAGTTATTCAGCGCATCTGGAAGGGAGCCGTCACTGTCACAGGTAGTTGATGAAGTCCTGTAGTTGGTGATGGCTTGTATACCCTGCCACAGGCGCCGTGCGTCACCACTGTCCCTGAAGTGATTGTGGATTCTCTGGGCGTGTGCGCGCTTCGCCTCTCTGATGGCCTGGGACAGTTTGGCCCTTGCTGTTCTTAGGGCCGCCTTGTCCCCCGCTTTGAAGGCAGAGTCTCTGGTTCTCAGTAGTGCACGCACCTCCGCAGTAATCCACGGTTTCTGGTTGGGTCGTGAGATGATATTCTTGGAGTCAGTGACATCATCGGTGCACTTGTTGATGTAGCTGGTCACTGATGACGCGTACTCCTCCAAGTCAGTGTAGTCGCCGTAAGTTGCAGCCTCCCTAAACATGTTCCAGTCAGTGTTCTCGAAACAGTCCTGAAGAGCAGAGATGACTCCTGCTGGCCAGGTTTTCACCTGCTTCAGAACCGGTTTTGAATGCCTGACGAGTGGTCTGTATGCTGGAATTAGCATAACAGAGATGTGGTCTGAGTAGCCGAGGTGGGGGTGGGGCTCTGCCCGATATGCGCCGGGGATGTTTGTGTAAACAAGATCCAGCGTGTTTTCCCCTCTCGTTGCAAAATAAATCGTAAATTTTACGGTAAAAAAGCGGCAGCTGTGGTTGCCAGAAGTTTACCGTAAAAAGTATGTTAGCAATGTTTTAGGTTGTACAGGATTGCACTCATTTTAATGTATAATTTAATTGTTTTTTTCCAAGCCTGGTCGGGAATTGAACCCAGACCCTGGTGGTGCAACGCAACAGTGCTAACCACTACACCACTGTACTTGCTATGCAATTGTTGTCGTTGTTTGACTTCCTCGGTTTCCCTGCGTCCTCCGCACGACTTGCACTCAAACAACGACAACATTTGTGTAGCGAGCACAGTAGTGTAGTGGTCCGCACTGTTGCCTTACACCGCCAGAGTCTGGGTTTGATTCCCGGCAGGGCTTGAAAAAAATTAAATAAAATCTGTAAAATGAGTGCAATCCTGTACAACCTAAAAACATTACTACCATATTTTTTAAGGTAAACTTCTGGCAACCACAACTGCCATTTTTTACCGTAAAATGTACGCTTATTTTTTACAGTGTAGATCAAAAAAAAAAAAAAAACCCACACACACAATCTGCTTAACCTCCAGAATGAAGCGTGACTTCCTGGTGAGTGGTGTCTCGCACCTCTTCACCACCTCCACCACCGCGTTGCTGCTGTAAACTCTGAACACACTGCCAGCAAACTAGAAGACATGATGGAGAGGAAGTGAGGGATTAATGAAGTAGAATAGAAAGTATTAAATTACTAATACTAGTTAATTTTCTATAAAAATAACATATTACTATTATTGTTAATAATTACTATATAAAAACTAAAAAAATTGCTCTTTCGTTACTTTTGCGGAATTATAGTCAGTTGCGATATTGAGATTTAATCCCACAGCTAAGCACATGAAAATGAGTTGAGATGCTTCCTCATGTCCATCGCATGAGGAAGTTTTGTAAGTTTTGTATGTCTTCTCTGTTAGTGGAGATGGTTTATAGAAACCGTTTTTATTTTCGTTCGTAAATAGGATTCTGTGTACACAGATCATTCAAATAAATGCCAATTGGGGCCTTACTAACATGTGTGCAAATTACATTGCCTGGCCAAAAAAACCCCACTGAAACACCTGGTGAAGTTACCTAGTTAAAAAAATTCAAGAGTAAAAAACAGAGCTACGTTTAATAGTGAAAGTCAAAACATTTCCATAAACACACACGATGTGATAAGATGTTCACAGGATTGGGACTAAACAGCTGTGTAAAAACCACTAGTTAGTGAGACACATCAGAAAAAAGGCTTCCAGTTTGCTAGGGAGAACAAAGACTCAACTTTGGGGTAATGGAAAAAGGTCATGTGACCTGATGAGTCCAGACTGACCCTATTCCAGAGAGATGGACGCATGTAATGAAAACTAAAGGCGACTAAATGAAATTGTAACCCACCTGTTTGCATTACATTTAGGCATCACATTATTCCTTACCATTAGGGGGCGCTAAGCTATTATGTAGATTATTTATTCAGGTAAATAGCACGAGGAAGTCAGCTTGCATTTGGGAGAGGAAGCAATGGTTTCCTCATGCTCACCTGTCTGAAGCTGAGGGTCTAAAGATTGAGGATTGCTGTTCCCATGTCAGTCTATGGACCTTTCATGTTTGATAGAGTCTTTAATTTTGAAGGCACTGTGCTGTACAATGTTAGATGAGCATGAGGAGACCTGAGGTTTTGGCCACCTCCCTGCCCAACGGGTAGTCCTGAGAGAGGGACGCTGCCTCACTCAGAAACTAGAATCAGGTCACCAACAAAGTCAATGAACCCACACGGTGACATGAAAAATAACCTGCAAACGAGCGATAGTAAACCTATTGCTCAAACGTGGCTCATCATTCTAAACACCCTCCTACACATTCCAAACCTCCTGCCCACGGCACCCGTTTCTAAACCTACTTTTGTTTACACAGTATCCAAAATTAAACAATCCATACTACGACACATTTCTAGCAAATGTACCGCACACTTTTTTGCCAACTACTAAACATAAATATTTCAGTACATTGATACATTTGTCTCCTCATCACCATCTCCTGATTATAGTTATTGCAATATTGAACCATTAAATTCTACAGTTACTTGCTTGGGACATGCTGTACAAATCACTATTTCCTTTTTACATCAACTATGCCACCTCTACGTAAGTGAAAGTCAGGTTGAGACTAAATATTTTTTACACTCTGACACCTTTTAAAAGGTGCTTGTGGCGAACTCGACGGTGTACATGTGCAGGTTAAGGAAGAGCTTCCTTATGTAACCACACACAGCAGGATCTGAAAGCTGAGAGCGTGTGCTGTGGTTTATCACCTTCTGCAGCGCGGCTACCAGAATCTCTCTGGCATCACGGAACTGAGGCGAGTCTGTGCCGTAACACCGGGCCAGTTCCTCCATACCGGCCAGCTCCAGAGAGAAGAGGTCAGGGGCCTGGTCCTTAGCCAAGTGCTTTTGTCTCATCAGCTACAGACATACAGACAGAGAGAGAGAGAGAGAGAGAGAGAGAGAGAGAGCACATGAAAGAGACAAGAGACACAAACTTTTGAATAGAAAGAGAGAGAGGTAGTAGAGAAAAAGTGAGAAAGGAAAAAATCACAAAGAAATATACAAATAGAGAAATAAACTAAGAAATAAAAACAGTGAGAGAAAAGGGGGGGTGCACATGTGAGAGAAAACAGCAAAAAGGACAGAGAAGGAATTGGGGATCCTGTACTAAACCTGTTGAAGAAAATGTTCCGGTCTCCCTCAGTCTGTCCATCTTTAGCCTTAAAACCACTAATACTCCTCATACCAGTCCATACTTCTCTCACGTTATTCACCTGAAGTTTATTTTTCAGCTTCTTCCTGAATGCATCTTTGCACTCCCTCAATTTCACTTTTAGTCCTTTCTGCACTCTCCTTAGCAGGTCTTTGTCCCCATTTCTGAAGGCTCTGTTCTTCTTGTTCAGTAGCGCCTTCAGATTGCTGGTCCTGGGCTTGTTTTTAGGGAATTACCTCACTATCCTGCTAGGGACAATGTTGTCCACACAGAAACTGATATGCAGTAGGTCATGGAGTCAATGTCATCTCCATGGGGCTCACAGAGTGCATTCTAGTCTTTAGCTTCAAAGCAGGCCTCGTTAGCATTCTGTATCCACCTTCACACATTCCTTTTGGATCACAGGCTGCTGCTGAATGATGGGTGTGCAGGTGGTGGTGAGAAGAACCAGATTGTGATCTGATGACTCCAGTGGCGGCTACTGGTCTGTCAAATAGGGGAAGCTCATTTTCGGCCTACATCATAAAATTGTCTATTTATTTAAAAGTAAATTCTGCCCTACGTTAATTTTCAAGAAAATGGTCTGTGACCCTGTTGTACCAACTAGGCGTCTTTTTCAATGACTTGACTAGTGTCCTCTCAATGATCTAAAAATAAAAAAATTAAACTCTGTAAAAGTGAAACAAGGAATGTGGTGTATAACTGTGTGAAATGTATGATGAAAATCAAGCAATTTCGCCAAGCAAATATAAAGAAATAGGTTACAGCAATTTTTATTTCGACTGAACTTCAGAAATCCGCGATGGGACTTCAGCGATTCCTTATAGTACAAAATTGCTGTCAGTCAAAAGGAGATGCAGTCTTTCGACAGACCCTCCAATCATCACGCAGAAGCTCGGCGTCCGGGCCAGTCCACTCCTCATTCACCTCCAGAGACGCTGAGCGTCCGTGGACGGGACATAATCGCAGCGTTTATCCAATGACCGTCTAGTTTCAAAGCACTGAAAAAAAATGTTCAAAGCAGCCGCATTGAAGTCAATGGACGCTGGGCTTCAACAGGGAAATGCACTGTGACGCTATGGGAATTTTTAGTCAATAAAATGTTAATACAATAGTACATAATTTGACCATTAATTTTGTGACATTATAGGGGAAGCTGAGCTTCCCTTGCAGTCTTAAAGACTTTTTACTCTGTATCTGTCATATTACTTCAATTATTATTGTTATTCTATAAAAATTGTAATAAAACATAACCCTGGTGAGCTGTGACTGCTTTCTACAACTAAGTGAGAATTGAAGCTCTCACATTATCCAGTGGATAAGAGGAGATATTAGAGGGAAGATCCAAACTGTCGACGCCACGCACAGCAATTAGGCCATTGGCACGAGGACGCTGGAACCTGCTGCTAAGCCTGGTTATTCCAGATCCTGCAACCACACATTGAAAAAGAAAGAAGGAGAGAGAGAGAGAGAGAGAGAGAGAGAGAAAATAACTTGAACGTTAACTTAATCCGTAAGTGAAGGTTACTTCACATAATTTAGGTTGAAGTGAACATAAATAGAATGGAACATCCAAGGGTGTGCAGATGTGCAGTAAAGTGTCGTATTAAAGTGAGTTGTGTGCATATTTAAAGTGTCTTATGTGCACAATGTCCATTAGTGTGCAGGTGTGCAGTGACCACTAGTGTCAGTGAATGTCCAGAATGTCCAGAGTGAGTACAGAAACATGTGTGGATGTGCAAAATGGATCAGTACTGTGTGGTGTACTGATTAAGAGACCGTATCGCCTGCGGGAAGAAGCTCCTCCTCAGTCTGACTGTGTTGGCCCTCAGGGAGAGGAATCACTTTCCTGACCTCAACGGAGAGAACAGTCCATTGCTAGGGTGACTGAGGTCCTTCATGATCTTCATTGCTGTAGATCGATTGCAGGTCAGGGAGCTCGGTGTAGATGATGCACTCAGCTGATCGCACCACCCTCTGAAGAGTCCGTCTGTCCTGCATGGTGCTGTTCCCGAACCAGGTTGTGATGTTTCGTGTCAGGATGCTCTCTATGATGCAAGAGTAGAAGTTCCTAAGCACCTTAAAGGGTAGTCTAAAGTCTCTCAGGCATCTGAGGTGGTAGAGACACTGCTGGGCCTTTTTCACCACGGTGTTGGTGTGACAGGACCATGACAGGTCCTGCGTGATGTGAACACCGAGGTAACGGAAGCTGTCCACTCTCTCCACTGGGCTTTTGTTGATGACGGGGGTCTGGTAGTTCCTCTTCTGCTTTGGACTAAAGTCCACTATCAACTCCTTTGTCTTGCTGACGTTTAGAAGGAGGTTGTTCCTCTGGCACCAGTTTTCTAGATTCCCAATCTCCTTCAGGTAGGCCGTCTCATCGTTGTCAGTGATCAGAACCACCACAACGGCGTCGTCAACAAACTTGTTGATGGTAGTGGAGTTGGTAGAGGCTACGCAGTCGTGCGTGTACAGTGAGTACAGTAGAGGGCTCAGAACACAACCCTGGGGGGCTCCAGTGCGAAGAGTCATGGAGGCTGAGACATGTCCGCCCATCCTTACTGCCTACTGGAATTATGGTGTTAAATGCTGAGCTGTAGTCAACAAAGAGCATTTTAACATAATTCCCCCTTCTAGTGTCCAGATGAATGAGAGAAGTATGGAGTAGATGACAGATGGCATCATCCGTAGAGCAGTTTGAACGGTAGGCAAACTGTAGTGGATCCAGTGTGTCTGGAAGTGAAGAAATTATGAAGTCTCTGACCAGCCGTCCAAAGCACTTCATCACCACTGATGTGAGGGCTACAGGTCTATAGTCATTGGGGGAAGCAGGATGGGGTTTCTTCAGAACAGGAACAATGATGGACTCCTTAAAGCATGAAGGGATCACCAAGATAAAGAGATGTTGAATATCTCTGTGAACACTGGTGCTAGAGGACTCTACCTGAGATGCCATCTGGTGCCGCTGCTTTCCTGGTGTTCACTCTCCTGAATGCTCTCCTCACGTCATGTTCGGAGATGATAAACGCGTTTCCAGTGGCAGTGACTTCCTGTCTGGTAATGCTGATGTTATTGTGTGTGAAGGGCCCTCTTGTTCTTCTAAGGATTATTATTAGGGCCCAAGCACTATGACATGAGCATGATGATTTCCTAGCTATATCGCCATTGCTATCAATAGCTTTAATTTCTGAATGTGCTAATGTTATTGTGTGTGAGGGCCCTCTTGTCCTTCTAAGAATATTTTTCTTCCCCATCTGGGCCTTTTGGGAGTCTTTACTCATGAACTCATGAGAATTGGCAGACAGGTTGGAATCTGCTGCCATTAGGATGCCTGAGAGTCTGGGCCCTGGGTGTGCCACTGCATAGCTCAAACACTTGCACTCATGCATACAAACACATTTAAAGTTCATTGAGCTGAAAAACTTTCACTTTGCATGTCATGGCCTCACTCAACAGGAAATCAGTTATTTTGGGTAGCTTGCAAATTGCACCTTAAGGATTTTGATACAGTCTTCCTAGGGACTTTATATGATCGCCACAAACCTAGACTATATGATCTCAAGACACTGAAGATGCACAACAGTATATTGAGTGACATCATAGTGTGATGATTTTTTCCCAGCATCTGGGGCTTTCTGGAGGTCTAAATATACAATCCCCATTTTTTTTATTATGTCATAAAGGTATTGGTATGCTCCCTTTGACTGCATGTGCCCATGGGGGTGCCAATGGTGCAAGCTGCTTGGGCCCACTCATCTTTGCTTGCAACAATTTTTTTAGTTATTAGTGGTGCTTGTGAACTGAAGCACTACTATTATTATCTCACAGGGTTATTATTTTTCTTTTTTTTTCTTCTTCCATAGAAGGGGTCATAGACCCATGAATGAGGTGTCAAATTATGCAGCTTATTCAGGAATAGGGTGCTATGACCTTTCTAAGGGGTGGGTGGTTAAATGCCCCCACAGACCCAAAAAATCCCATAGACTTAACATTGAGACAAACTTTGACAAATTGTAGCACAGATTGAGAAATCTCAAATTTACGACATTTGATAAGGTTTGCAAGCTGTGTCAGAACATACCCCGCAAGAGGGTATGAGTGCCGTCCCTGGGGGGCAAGAGGTGCCCAATTTTACCCCATTGACATACAATGGGGGGAAAAAAGCTTATAGAATTAACATTGATACCAAATTTAACAGACCGAAGTGCAGAGCGAGAATTTGGAAGAAATCTCAAATTTACCACATTTGAAGAGGCTTGCAAGCTGTGTCAGATCATACTTCGTACAAAGGTATTAGGTTTACCCCCGAGGCAGATTTGCTCCATTGACTTATAATGGGAAATTTGGTGCATGACTAGTCCTGTTTTGTTTGTCTAGACCCAGGAAAGAGGTGTCATATCGTTTGGCTTATTCGAATGGGGAGCTTGATATGACTTTTCGAAAGGGTAAGTGGTAAACTGCCCCAGCAGGGGGCAATTAAAATGCAATGGAACTTTGAAACTGAATGTAATCTACTATTAATTATAAATTATAAATTACTATAAATTGATTCAATTTATTCAGGCGACCAGAAGTGGAAGGAGTACTAAAATGTTGTACTCAAGTAAAAGTAATGAAATGTTACCGAAGTACAAGTAAAGTTACCATTATGAAAATCTACTCGCCTCCGAGTGGCGCAGTGGTAAAAGCGCTCGCCCTATCATCCGGAGATCGCTAGTTCGAATCCCGGGTGGTGCTGTAACCTCTCGCAGCCGGAGGTCTAGAGAGAGCTGATTGGCCGAGCTCTCTCAGAGTGGAAGGGATGAGAGGTACTTAGTGCTTCCACATTAATCACGGCTCTACAGCCAGTCAGGGGCGTCTGTGAGCTCGCGCAACGGAGGGAGCGGATAGCGCCGTCCTCCGAGTGTGTGACTCCGCCCCCAACGGTGCGCGAGCGAGCAGTTCGAAAAGATGTGATCGGCTGGCGTCACATGGTTCGGGGGAAACACGTGATAGTCTTCGGCCCTCCCGGCTGAGTGGTAGTAGTAGACTTAATGTGGGAGCCTCCTAGTGACGAGGAGGAATTGGACACGACTAAATTAGGGAGAAAATCAGGGAAAAATACAAAAAAAAAAAATCTACTCAAGTAAAAATAAGAGTAAACATTTTTTTTTTTAACAGCGGGGTGGGATGAGGCATTCTAGAGTAGTTCAAAAAAGATGAGCAGATATAAATCTCAAACTAGATGTTTTTAACTGAAGGAACACTTTTGCATAATAAAGCTGTTGTCTTTCTTGTACTTGAAAATCAAAGTGGTCACTTAAATATGGTGTTACGTCCCAGTCTACACTGAAAAAAATGACTTTTTGGTGCGGTAAAATGTATTAAATTAACCATCATAATTTTTACATGGTAAAAATACATTTCAAGAAGAACTAGAATTTCCTAAATAAAAGTTTAGATACCTACACATTTAATTCATGCAATAAATTAACTGAGTGGAAAGAGTCACATATTATTATGTATTTACTTGTAATATTTAAATGTTTTATAGTCAGTGAGATGTGTGTTTCTTACCCCCACCATCGTGAAAACGGCGTGTTCAGAGAAAAGTTCGCACGTGAGAGGTTGTGCTCGGGCCACTGAGCTTCTACAGATTCTAAAATTGGCATTGTTACCGTTTTTAATCACTGGAATGGAAGAGATTTTCCATATCATAATCTGCATTGCGCTGTTTTTAATCAATACACGACCTGTGATTTATTATGCTGCATTTAAATGTGTAATCTGTCGTTTGTTTATTAAATGTAAAATCTTGTTAACAGATGTTTCTATCAACAGGACTCTACTGTACTGTACTGTATATTTCAAAATGTGGATACAGTGCAGAAAGTTAATTTAGGACTCCGTAGAAGTTACTGTCCTACTTATCACATTGAGGAAAGTATAAATCTATAGACATATTTTCTTGCTATAATGTTGCTGTTTTTTTTTTGTTTTTTTTGGCCATCATTGCAAACTATATAATAGTGGTTAAGTGTTTTATACCATTGCTGTAGTATAACACATTGTGTCTGTTCATTAACAGGTAGTTGTTACTCTGCATTGGACACAAGCATATACCAAATGCAAATGAATACATATGAACATAAAGGTTTGTAGCATCATAAAACTGAGTAATTATTGAAAGAATTCATGTTTGGATGAACTAAATACAAACTCAGCACTCATCATATGATTTCCTGACACTGTAAATGCGCAAAGTAATCAGGCTATGAAATGTAGCATCTCATGCAATGTTCTACAAATGTTTTACTGATGCAAGATTATTGCTAAAGCAATTTAACCCAAGTTTAACGAAGTGTATGAAATGATGGTCATTTTTCATTATGTTCTTTTATTATGTTCTTTTCTGTGTAAGTTTGTGTAAGTCAGCACAGGTGATTGAAGCAATTACATTTTTGTTCATCAAAATAATTATCTTTATCTTTTTCTTGTAAATGTTATACAGGAGGACAGACGAAGTGATGCCTGTTTGCACCATCTTAAAATCCTCGTAGTCCGTACTGTAGAAGGGGAAGAACCGGATGATGTATCCATTATACTTGAAGGAAAGGAAATTTCGCAAGAATGTGGCAATACTGCAAAGTCATGTGCACTGCTTACTGTTCCTATGGATGCAAAATTTAACTGAATGCACTTTTATTAAAAATACAACCTGTATTGAGACTGTTAATGTCAAAAACATTCGGTAATGTTGGTGAATAAACTGTTTAATAATATTTTTGTTGTGTGATTTGTGAAAGATATTGATGAAATAATTACAGTTTCTTTACAAAATATAAATTAGCAATGTTTACATTATTATAGGGAGTAATATAAATAGATAAAACCAAGTAAGGGAAAATCTCACAAAACAAAATCATAGTAAGATTTACTTAATTATTCATAAAAACAAGGTTCCTGCTAATATAACAATAAATTAACTTTACTTGATTATTTTACATAATACCAACTTAATAATTATGTAACTTTTACTTGATTTCATGAGCGTTACTTTAATTATTAAGTAGATTTTACTTGACCATGATGGGTAAGTTGTACTTAATATTGGAGCAATAAAATTTACTTAAAATTTACACGTGCAAATTGTTACGAGGATTTTATCAAGTAAATCTTACAAGTCCTTTTATTCCGTGTAGGGTTGGGCCGTACAGCAAAAGACTGGTTCTTTTAAACTGTATGGAAATGGTGGTATATGGCAGAAAGAACTAGATCCAGTTATTAACTGATGAAATAATTAGCTTTGTATTGCTTTACAAAAAAATACACACACACACACACACACAACAGGATGAGGATCAGATTCAGGGTGGACCCAGGCCAAAATAATAAACTAAATTGTATTTATATTTATTAGCTCGATTACCTGCAAAAGAAAAAAAAAAACAACACAAACACAAATCCAGGTCCCTTCGCTGACTCCCTAAACCAAAAACAGTGAATAAATTCCCTCTTCCCAAAATAAATGGCAGCCACACCCCGACTACTGCTGAGTGCACAAACATACAGCGAAATTATCTACAAATATATACAAAGAGCAACAAAAGCAATAATCAAAGTCAATGAGAGGCAAAAAGTCACAACCAAATATCAAAACGCCAAAATCACAACCTCTTCCCTCTTTCCCGCGCCTCTCTCCGGTTTATATATGGTGGCGCTGGTTGATGACGTCACTCTTAGGGCGGAGCGGCCGTGTGGAAGGTCGGGTAGATGCTGATGTGGGGAAACAGTCAGAAAACCCGGAGTGGAGTCTGGAACGGCGCACGAGCGCAACAAAGCATTTATACAAAGCAGAATATTTCTTTTGTATTTTCATTCATTTGTTTTACTCAGTAACGCATATGATTTAAAATGTAGCGAATTACAATACTTCAAACAAAACATACTTAACTAAAAGTAAATTTAAAAAAAACTACTCAATTACAGTACTGCGAGTAAATGTCATTTCACATTTATCATGATGCTCATAAGCTATGCCATCTAGCTACATCATTAGCATGCTGTTAGCATGTTGCTAACACGATTAGCATGTTGCTAGCTTCTGAGCTGCTACAGAGCATGGTAAAGGCCAAAATTGCCATTATAGTTTACAATCCCTTGAATGGAAAAGACAGGGAATTTCACGCGCCTTGAAAACGCAACTCATCCTATCATGCGTTGTATTGTTTGTTTTTTTTCAAAATCATTCCACACACAACCGCTGGTTTATTTGTGCTATTTTACAAATGAAATCATTTTGGTCACTATATATATATATATATATATATATATTTCTTTTATACACAGTGTATTCCAATAGATTTGATTTATAGCCTAGTAAGTTGTCATCATGTGAATGACATGCAAATTGTCTTGCTTTATTATTATTATTATTATTATTATTATTATTTTGAGACTGCATGTGACAGGTCTGTAATATGGCACACACGGTTTTTCTCCACTTTAATGACAAGACGTTTGCGAAGAAATATCAGAAAAAATCTTGCCAATGTTACTGCTGTTTCCCGACCACAGCGCATATACTGTATGTTCTAAATAAGTAGAAGCGGTTCTAACTGCTACTGCTCACGTGTTTACACAACAAAAGTGAAGCTAAGTTTCATCTTTCTAAATATGTTCATTAAAGCAGCATAAACACATCCTGATGGCTACAATTCATGATATCAGATAATGTTCCTACTCTGCTTTTCAGGTATGGATGTGCCCACAGTCAGCATAGTACTACTGACATGTTTATAGTGAATCATCTGAGGTTCATCATCATTGTCACACAAAAAAATGTTTGTTTTTAGCAGCAGAAACACATGGCTAGAATCAACTATGCTGCTTACTGTGGTCTCTGTGTGGTTATGTTATCTCTGTCCCTCTCTCATCTTTGCAACACAAAATCAATTTCCAGTTACCTGAAAAGATAGACAGTGAGGCAGCCTTCATTACCAGAATTACTTTTCCAGCACGCAAGTTTTCCAGCATGGTTGGAACAGCCTGCTAAGTATCTTGACCAACTGTGTAAAAGTGAACCTAAAATGTTTTATTTCATTCTTGTGAATAAATAAATAAAAATAATTATTGCATTATGTTTCAAGACATCCTTAAACTACCGTTAGTATCTGAGGTTTTGTCCCAACTCTATGTCCACAAATACTTTATCATACACTTGTCAGCCACAACATTAACACTGCAAAACATTAACACATTTTCACTGATTATCAATTATACCCCAATAAACTGGTGACAGGATCATTGGCCTTCAAGGATCACACATGCTTGTGGGGCCTAAAGGACAGCCTGTCCAGTCCAATCCCACAGAAAAGCCAATAAGGCAAAGATCACCAAGAAATTCAATGGTAGTCATGGTAGAAAGGCACCACGGCCTTCTGCACTTGGAAAGCAGGCCATGCACAGACCCAGTCTTCAAACTTCCCAAAGTGAGACACTGCAGTCACACAAGTTTGTCCATTGTCCATCAATACATAAAATGATTGCTGAATAGTCTCATGTAAGAACATTTAAACCATCACAAGCACTGATTTTGCTGCATTTGGGGGACATGATAGTTCATGATTCAAAAAGCAAATTAAGCAGAGAGATATATGCCACAGCACCAGTGGCGGTTCTACACTGATTTACTCCCTGGGCGACACCGCCTCTGGGCGCCCCCCCCCCTTCCCCTCCCCCCACACAATTAAAAAAATTACACGAAATCATAATATTGCAGAAACAATGTTGTTTTATTGCACAAATCACTCAAAACTTACAATAGCACAAAAAAATCTTGGAACTTAAATAAATATATTGTCTTTTACATATTACTTTTATTAAGAATAAAATACTGATAAAATATAGTTCAATATTTTGTAAATAAATAAATAATCTAAAAAGCACACCACACTCCAGAAAAATATAATTATAGCACTGAACTTGAAACAACACACACACACACACACAAAAAAAAAACAGAAACTAAAATCTAACATTTCTGGCCTTCCTTGATGCAAAAGATCTGCTCCCCTATTGAGTGATCGATACTGATGATAGCGAGGCCAGTGAGACGTTCTTGAGACATGGTTGATCTCAGATATGACTTGATCAACTTCAGTTTTGAAAAGCTCCTCTGTGCTTGAGCTACAGTCATTGGCAGAGTAAGTGCCATCCTGAGAGCAGTCCACAGGTTGGGGAAGATCTCCAATGGATCCTTTTCATTAATAAAAGTGATGAGCTCAAGGAGCGTCACACAGCTTCAGTGCGGCACCTTTGCAGCAAACTTGCACAGCATTCCCCCCCCCAATGTGCCGCCCCCCCTGGAGTCATGAAAAAATGTCGCCCTGGGCAGCTGCCCAGTTCACCCATGCCTAAAACCGCCACTGCACAGCACTCGTTGTACAAGATACTTGTGATACACATGTTCAGGGAGCTCTTATTCCTGCTTGTGTTAACATATTTTCATTATATAGATCTTGTGCGATTCCTGTGAAATATTGTTCCATCATGTGTGTGCTGGCCAGCTAGAGGTGGAGGAAAAGTTTTTGTAAAACTTACTCAATCTACAAAGAGCAGACACAGTAGTTTGGTTGAATTTAGTTTTTATTTCATTTATACATTTTTACATTTGTTAACTGTACATATATACTGTACATAACTTAATTAAAATGCTTGTGTATTCAACCGTATATATACTTGACATTTTATTTTAAATATTTGATCATTATACTTATTACCCAAAAGTGCCAATTCCAGTTATCAGAATGTGTTTCTGTTGCTTTCATACAAGAAACAGTATCTGATCATTACATTCTATCCATCAGGATTTATTTTCTCTTTATTTCAAATGATGTCCTTGTGATGTGCAAGTGTTAGAATAATGAAATTCAGGGAGCCGCAGTAACAATCTGATATACTGTATGTGGGAAATTATTTACATAATGACAGAAAGCATAGTGGAAACAGTATCTGACAGTGGCAATTCTATTCATCAGGATGTGTTTCCCTTATAATAAACATCCTTAGAAGGATAAAACTCAGCAAATTCACTTGTGGTGTGGAAACAAATAAGTAGCAACAGTCTGAACGGTCTGGGAACCTCTTTACTTATTGTATCCTTGAGTATAAGGGAAACAGTATCTGACGGTATCTAAAGTGGACCAAAACCGTACGTGACATAATAGAGACTCATCAGATACGGTCTCAAGACATTATTATTATTATTATTATTAATTATTATTTATATTCTTTTCATTATAGTTTGCATTTAATGCCATGATATCAACTCACCAGGTTACAGAATAAAATGTAAATATCCTATCAAAAAGTACCAAATAAAATTATTACATTTGTAAAATAGCATAAATAAACCAAGGGTTGAGTGTAATGTTAAAAAACAAACAAACAAAAAAAATCTATACAACACATGTTATGATAAGTTTCATTTTCAAATTCTCCATCTCTTCCAAAAAAAAAAAAAAAACAGTAACATTGTCAATTTTGGCCTTTACCACGTTTGTTCAGTTTAAATGGAACTAAGAACGGTGTAGGAAACGAGTGAACAACTGGTCTTCACATCACCGGAAAAAAATTCCCATCAGTCATTGTGTCTTGGAGCGTGAAAAAAATGGAGCTCGAAAAAGGATTTAGATATTTATCATCATTATTATGGAGGACATCATATTAAAAGGACACCAAAACTTACATTTTCATTTAATCAGGAAAATCTCAGTATTATATAGGCTAGTAACCGGTACAAAAAATAAATCCCTGTACATCTTTAATCATTTATTTATTGATTATAATTTATTTACAAATTATACATGTTTCAATAGTATGTTTTATAATGATATCAGTTGCAATAAATACTAAATATTAAATATTTAATACTAAATATTTAATGTCCATAGTGTGAAATTGATTTCCAGCAGCAGTGACAGGTATCCGAGGTGCTTATGTTACCATGGTAACGCAGGGGGGGAGTGACGTCTGCGCTGGTGACTTCGCAGGGTGTTCCGAATGGGGAAGTTTTGTCAAGAAAAGTTCCCTTCATCGACATTCCCTGCAAACGGAGCAGGCAGCACCCTGTGAAGTACACTTCGGGATGGAACGCAGCCTCACCGTGGTTCGGAATCACACTTAACATGGCTGAACACTCTGTAGTACACTGCGCAGGGTATTTCAGTCCGTTTGAAACGCACCTTTGTTCTTAATGCGCCGTTTTCACGGGGATGGGGCACCAACTTCGACAAAACAGCGACAACTCATCTAATTTACACACAGCTATGACGCTTTTTATACACTACATATATACACACAAACATTCCGTACGCTCGAATAAATAAAGTATTTAAACGATTTACCTGCTAAAACTACAGGAGTAACAAAAACTCGCGCGCCGTTCAACATCGCGGTAGCAGTTCTTTGAAGATCCAGAATCACCTGACCCTCTGTCTCTGCGTCGTGGGTAATGACGTGGACTGTTGACGCAGTACGTGCCAACGTCCAAACGCAAAACTTAGCAATGTCGGCACCTAGCGGATAGACCGTGGTACTGACCGAAAGCTGTAACTTCGGCGAGTTCTGGTGGGAAAAAAACAGCACCCTGTAAAGTGACCTTTCTGTTCAATGAATCTACAGGAAATTCAACCTGATGCGTTTCCCTTAAAGCTGCACTAGTAGTAGTGGATAAAATCAGGTGAAACACTGTAAATAAACAAATTCATAATCACAGTACTAAAATTACACTACAAATTTAGAATTGAAATCTTATTAGATCTAAATTAAGCAAAACAAACATTAACACAGTGAGCCTTTAAATGTTATCATGTGTAATTAGAAGCTACACGTGTAGGGTTTTGTGTCATCTTATACTTTGTGTACTTTAAATTTGTAGCAGATTTATTAATTGAAATGAATGAAACTAAATGACTTTAAAGTTGAAACATTGTCAGGACGTGCTACTGTGTTAGCAGATGTCAATGTTTTTGCGTTATTATAAGAATGAAATGCAGTAGACTATGATCATCATTATTTATTAAAGAAAATTATGAAAACACTTCAACAAATTACATTTTTTACATCCCAGTAGCAGCCCCATTGCGCTTTACCACCACCGGCAAAACCTTATGACATACAAGTGAAACCTTAAACGAATTTACAATGACAGTACTAAAATTACAGTACAAATTTAATTTAAATTAAATTGTGGCATTTCTTATTTGCATAGAATTTAAGCAAAGTAAATGTTAATACACTGAGCCATTAGATTTTATCATGTGTAACATTAACGTAGCCAGAAAACAGACTCTGGGTGTGCATCAGAAAAAGTGGGTGTCCCAAAGTTATTGGCAGATTAATTTTCTAAAACTATATAATAAAACTGTATAAGCTCTATAGCCTTTATAAGACTTTTGTTTAAGTGCACTCACAATGACAACAAAACATTATGATTTTGTAAAATAATGAAAGTAAATAGGGTGCTGTATTCTGTAGTGTTTTCAGTCAACTTGAGCGTGTCAGAAAATGAACCAAAACTCTGTGTTTACTTGCCTCACAGAAGTGAAAAATTTATACGTATAGAAAATTAAATGTCTACTTTTACATAAACTAATGGAAAACAAATTTCAGATTTCATTGTTTTCCATTAGTTTTCCATAAGTTTATTTCATTGTTTTCCATTAGTTTATGTAAAAGTAGACATGGTTTGATCTTCATGATCTGAAATGTGAATTATAAGTACATCCATTGCTGTGGAGACGACAAGATGACATGATTACCTTCATCACTCCAACCGAAAACAAATAAATCACTAATTTATCAATGAATTATTAAAATGTGTCTCCTTGTTGTTTTTCCCTGACGCATTCATAATCATTAGTCTACTTCTGCCGGTGCACTCTGGAAAGCGTTATGAGTGCAGTTGAGCGCTTATAAGACAATGTAGGAAATTAAAGAGGAGGATCATGATGCCGGCTCAACATCCTAAGCCCAAACCTCATTAAAATTAAATAAACAAATATTGTAAGTAAATAATAGACCATGTTTAAAAAAGCATTTTTATTTAGACTATAAATAATAATCCTGCATTTATTTTTAGGTGTGCCAACTGCCACTGTTCTTATCAGCTCTTTGTCAGAAAATAATCGTTCAGTGACAAGTCTGTAAATTTCCATGTAAAACAGTTACATCTGTATGAATAAATTGTTTAAATTTATGTATCATGAGCTATTGATCATTGATTTATGTAAACGACTCTCTTCAGATGTAACTAAATGCTCATTGCTGCTCAGTTTGGGGGTGGGGACGTGCTGATGACGTTTGGTCTTCATGATCTGTGTGTGTGTGTGTGTGTGTGTGTGTGTGTGTGTGTGTGTGTGTGTGTGTGTGTGTGTGTGTGTGTGTGTGTGTGTGTGTATGGTGTCACCTAAAGGGTGACAATAGATCATACATATTCATGAAAAGTCATGGATTATTCAGTGAAATAGAGTCTCTGCTGAAAAAAGCTATGCACAGCACTCACTTTACCCCAAAATAAAAGGTCTTTCTGAGTGTTATAATATAGTTGTAACATAACCGATATACAAACCAAACAAATGGTGCGCACTGACTAATAAACCTAAATTGGGCATGCGGATTAATAAACAGAGATGCATGTTTCTTAGCCCCAGCCCCATGAAAATGGTGTATTCTGAGAAAGGTGCGCCCACGAGAGGTTGTGCATGGACATAATGTAGTAAATAAATGTAATAATACTCACAATATTTGCATGCACAAATCTACCAAAAAGAGATTAACTGCATTAACAACAGTTAAAGAGCTGGTTTCCTTCTACCTGTCGCCACACCAAACAAACAAAACAACTCTTTGTTTTTCTGTGTTAGAGTGTGATAGAATGTCAGGCAGACGTCTAATAAAAATCTCTTGGCACCCCTACTGGACTGACCCACACTTTCCTTTACAACAATGGTATATTTTTTTCATTGTTGTTATGTTGATGACACACAGTTATACATGTCAGCAAAACCAGATGAGAAAAAATACCTTAATAAAGCTGAGCAATGTGTGTAGGACATAAGAGACTGGCTGTTAATTCACTTCCTTCTGCTTAATTCTGATAAAACAGAAGTTCTAGCCATATGACCACATGCAGCTAGAATCAAGCTTTTTGATCACACTGTAACTTTAAATGGCCTTTCTGTACCATCAAGTGCATCAGTAAAAGACCTTGGGATTAGTTTGTTAAAGATTCCAGTTTTTCATTTGATTTTATTTTTTATATTTGATTGCTTACTCATCTATTTTAAAACACTACTTTTGACATATAAAGCATTAAATGGTCTTGCGCCGCCGTATCTCAGTGAACTGCTAGTGTCTTACGATCTTCCACGCCAAGGAGCAGATCTGGGGGACTCATGGACATGGAGTATTATGGTGAACTGGTATGTTTAGATGCTGTCCTCCCCACGCTCATCGATCACTCAGGTTTGTTGACGGTGAAGTGATTGGTTGCTTTACATCTTAGGGCGCCCTCATGTCTGTGTTTCCTTCTGGCTCTCCATTTTAGTTATGCTGTCAGTCCTGATAGAGTCCCTGCTTGTACTCTGCACTAAATATACATTCACTTTTAACATTGTGTGACAGTGACCATACCTAACTGTTATCCCTCCTACTCTTTTGCTCTCTCCTCTTCTCTCTATTCTCCTCTCTCTCTCTCTCTCTCTCTCTCTCTCCCTCTCTCTTTTTCCCTTCCCCCCGCCTCTCTGTCGAGCTATACCTGTCGCTCCTAAGCTGCCAGTGATCCAGACCTCTCTGCCTTCTGGACCTGTCTGACTTGTTCTGGTGTCCTGCTTCTGGTTGGAGATCTCATCTCATGGACAACCCGTGTGGTCTGCTTAGGATGTGTGTGGTCATTGGGAACGGTTCCACTTTTCTGCGAAGGCGGGCCTGGCCTTAGCTTATGCTGACAGCTGTTCTCTGAGGACTTTTGACGGCAGTTACTCAATAGTTCAGGGCTAGAGTGTCCTGCAATCTACGTGAGCCTCCAATAATGAACTGGGCTCTATATTAACTTAAATTATTCCAGCCGTCTAACACACAGTGTAACTGCACATCAATCCCTGTTTTTCGTTATCACCCAAATGAGGACATGTTCTGGTTGAGTCTGGTTCTCCTCTAGGATTCTCCCTACTGCCATCTCTGGGAATTTTTCCTTGCCAATGTCGCCATCGTCCACAGCTTGCTCTTCAGGGACAATCTTATCATTTTGATTCATACAAGTTCACATTTCATACAAACTTAAATTATTTACAAATATTTTTTTTATTGAGTAAAGCTGCTTTGCGACAATGTCAAGTGTTAAACTCATTATTATGCAGTAAATGCCAATAGCTCTGGTTCTGATTTTTCATGTTTGGTGTTTAGAGTACAATCGCTGTAGTATTTCTTCAATACAACATATTGTTATGACTTTTTTATGACTTAAGCTCTAATTACTGTATATTTGAAATTGCAGCAAATGAAAATGTCACTTTGCACCGCCTGGCAGTCATTTCATGAATAATAAGAAATGCTACTGATTTATTTTGGCTGCTGTCGTTTTGTCGTGGTGCTGAGCATGGTGGTAATACGCATTCTCATTGACTACATACTGTATCTCTTCGTGCACTCTTAAGTCTAAGGATTGTTATAATTAGCCTGTGGTTTAATTACCTGTGGTTTAGTTTAATTAATTATAGTTAATTTAATTCCAAATAACCTTTTTTCCTGGAAAATCTGATTGACTTACTAAAATATTACTCTAGCATCTAATTAAGGTTATAATTTTAAAGACCAAATGTACACCTTAAATAATTGTTTTTACATAGTATAGTAAAAGTACAACACATTCACATCATTGTGTAAAAACTAAAATCTAAACCCCTATTCTGGTAGGATTATATTTCCATGCAAAATATGTGGAAATTTATTTTTAATTATCAATGTAAGTACAATCAAAAAATGTAACCAGAAAACAGCATATAATTTTAAACTTACATTGATTAGCAATTTAAACAACACACCTATGAGGCTGTACGATGGAATAAATTGTGTAGGAGGCAATAATGTCAAACGTTTATCTGTTAATTCTTTGACAATACTGCTGCTTTTTGCTGGAAACTGTCAGACATAAAAATGTGAAAAATACTTTCTGATGCAATGACTTAAATCAATGTTGGGAACAGCTGCCCATGTTCTATTCTTACCTGCTGCTCATTTGGAGACCTACTCCCATGTGACTCAAAAAACCTTCCATCTACAGTTAAATATAAATATTAAAACTTTGATCATCATGTTATTGTAAGGGACTACCCCTAGAGGGCACTGTGTGCACATGTTTGTTTCTTTTTTGTAGTTTTTTATTAGTCGACTCAGTTTCCCAGAAGGCACCTTGGTCAGGTGATGCTGATGCTCATTATTAGTGTTATAAATAGCTGATTGTTCTGGGAAACTGGGTCGAGCATTAATACTGTCAGTGGGCATTGGTTTTGATTTAGTTTTGTTTTGATTGTGTTTTATTTTACTTATGTTTGTTTATATGGGCTCTAACTTGTTCTGTGATCTGTGTAAGTGTACCTTTTTGGTTTATTCTGTGTATTTATATGCGCATAGTGTTGTGCGTTTCTTAAGTTCCCTTTAACCTCAAGTGTGTTCCCCTTGGCCTCCAATGTGTTTTCCTAGGCTCCCGTGTGTTCCCTTTAGCCTCCAGTGTGTTCCCCTTGGCCTCTATTGTGTTCCCCTTGGCCTCTAGTGTGCCGCCTCGCCTTAGCCTCTAGTGTGCCGCCTCCCCTTAGCCTCGAGTGTGCCGCCTCCCCTTAGCCTCGAGTGTGCCGCCTCCCCTTAGCCTCTAGTGTGCCGCCTCCCCTTAGCCTCGAGTGTGCCGCCTCCCCTTAGCCTCGAGTGTGCCGCCTCCCCTTAGCCTCGAGTGTGCCGCCTCCCCTTAGCCTCTAGTGTGCCGCCTCCCCTTAGCCTCGAGTGTGCCGCCTCCCCTTAGCCTCGAGTGTGCCGCCTCCCCTTAGCCTCGAGTGTGCCGCCTCCCCTTAGCCTCTAGTGTGCCGCCTCCCCTTAGCCTCGAGTGTGCCGCCTCCCCTTAGCCTCGAGTGTGCCGCCTCCCCTTAGCCTCGAGTGTGCCGCCTCCCCTTAGCCTCTAGTGTGCCGCCTCCCCTTAGCCTCGAGTGTGCCGCCTCCCCTTAGCCTCGAGTGTGCCGCCTCCCCTTAGCCTCGAGTGTGCCGCCTCCCCTTAGCCTCTAGTGTGCCGCCTCCCCTTAGCCTCGAGTGTGCCGCCTCCCCTTAGCCTCGAGTGTGCCGCCTCCCCTTAGCCTCGAGTGTGCCGCCTCCCCTTAGCCTCTAGTGTGCCGCCTCCCCTTAGCCTCGAGTGTGCCGCCTCCCCTTAGCCTCGAGTGTGCCGCCTCCCCTTAGCCTCGAGTGTGCCGCCTCCCCTTAGCCTCTAGTGTGCCGCCTCCCCTTAGCCTCGAGTGTGCCGCCTCCCCTTAGCCTCGAGTGTGCCGCCTCCCCTTAGCCTCGAGTGTGCCGCCTCCCCTTAGCCTCTAGTGTGCCGCCTCCCCTTAGCCTCGAGTGTGCCGCCTCCCCTTAGCCTCGAGTGTGCCGCCTCCCCTTAGCCTCGAGTGTGCCGCCTCCCCTTAGCCTCTAGTGTGCCGCCTCCCCTTAGCCTCGAGTGTGCCGCCTCCCCTTAGCCTCGAGTGTGCCGCCTCCCCTTAGCCTCGAGTGTGCCGCCTCCCCTTAGCCTCTAGTGTGCCGCCTCCCCTTAGCCTCGAGTGTGCCGCCTCCCCTTAGCCTCGAGTGTGCCGCCTCCCCTTAGCCTCGAGTGTGCCGCCTCCCCTTAGCCTCTAGTGTGCCGCCTCCCCTTAGCCTCTAGTGTGCCCCGCCCCTTAGCCTCTAGTGGCCCTCGTGGCAGCTCAAGGAGTCTGTATATGCCTTAAAGAACCTGTGGCTTTCTCTAGAACCTGTGTAT
>JAAGKR010003311.1:0-76597 GCA_011419295.1 Clarias macrocephalus
CTTACGATCCGCCACGCCTACTCCGATCAAAGAATGCAGGCTGCCTGTCAGTACCACGTATTATTAAAACTACAGCAGGGGGCAGAGCTTTTTCTTACAAAGCCCCAAAGTTATGGAATAGTCTTCCTATTAATGTTCGGGACTCAGACACAGTCTCAGTGTTTAAGTCTAGGCTAAAAACTTATTTATTTAGCCAAGCATTTTTGTAAATAGATTAGCCTTAGGTAAAGGAGCAGATCTGGGGGACTCATGGACGTAGAGTATTCTGGTGAACTGGTATGTTTAGATGCTGTCCTCCCCACTCTCATTGTTCACTCAGGTTTGTTGACGGTGAGGTGATTGGTTGCTTTACATCTCAGGGAGCCCTCATGTTTGTGTTTCCTTCTGGATCTCCCTTTTAGTTATGCTGTTCTAGTTAGTCCTGCCGGAGTCCCTGCTTGCACTTTGCACTAATATACATTCATCTTATACATGTTGACTGTGACCATACCTAACTGCCATCTCTCCTTATTTTCTGTTCTCTCCTTTTCTGCTCTCTCCTCTCTCTCTCTCTCTCTCTCCCTCTCTCCTGTCCCTCTCTCTGTCTCTCTGTCGAGCTATACATGTTCGCTCCTGAGTTACCAGTGATCCAGATCCCTCTTCCCTCTGGACCCGTCTAACTGGTCCTGGAGTCCTGCTTCTGGTTGGAGATCTCGTCGCATGGATGCCCCGTGTCGTCTGCCTGGATTTGTATGGTGGCTGGGGATGGTTTCCATTAAGACTGTCCTATCATCGATTGATGCTCTGGGGACCTGTGACTTCAGTTGTTCGATAGCTCAGGACTGGAATCTCCTACAGTCTACCTGAGCCTCCAGGAACAAACTGGACTCCTTTTAATTTTAACACATCTCCTGTTACACTGAACTTCCAGTACACATTATTAAGTTGATCAATCCCTGCTATCCGTTATCACCCAGATGAGGATGGGTTCCCTGTTGAGTCTGGTTCCTCTCAAGGTTTCTTCCTATTACCATCCCAGGGAGTTTTTCCTTGCCACCGTCGCCCTCGGCTTGCTCATCAGGGACAATCTTATCATTTTGATTCATACACATTGCATACAGACTTACTTCTTTTTATTGTGTAAAGCTGCTTTGCGACAATGTCAATTGTTAAAAGCGCTATATAAATAAAATTGACTTGACTTGACTTGACTTAGTGGCTTGCAACAGAAGTCAGCTCTTTCTGTCAATTTACTGCATACAATAATGAAATTAATTGGTGCTTGATTGGTTTGGGATCTGGGGAATTTGAAGGTGCGGTCAGCGGCCTTGGCCTTTGCCTGGTGGGCCCCTTTGCAAAGCAGTCTGTGGTGCATTAGGTATCCTTTCTACTGTGGAAAGTATTTACTTTATTCAGCGATTTTTACTGCATTGGTTTCTCACAGGTTGGCCTTTGTTCCCTGTGGGAATGCTGCTGCTCCCTTTGGCAGTTCACTGGTATATAATTGTGATGGTGAGCCTATGCCAGTGCCTTGTACCATATGACAGCCCATCGTTCGACCACAGAAAAGAGATCACGACATGCATTCAGGGGCGGAGCGCCTTAACTTGCCGCAGCTGGCAGCGAATTATTATTCACCGTCTTGGTGGCATCAGAGCCCTATAAAAAGACCCCAAAGGGCAGTGTGGTGAGTGATACATTCTGAGTGTGTCTGTTCTCACTGCTCTTTCATTGCAAACTCAGAGCGTTGCAGAGGCTCCCTGAAAGGTGAAAAAAAATGCAGAGAAGTTACCTCATCTTCAAGACAGCCCATCGGTCAACCTCGACTATCCCCTGCTACTGCAAAAGGTCCAAGGATTGCGTCCTTTGCACTAACTATTCTCATTCACAATCACTACCTTCCTCACCAAATGATTCACAACAACTCCTTTCACCCTCACTTTGTTTAAATAAAGTGCACCTTATTCTTCACTCTGCTTTTCCCTGTTACTGTTTTTTGGCCTACTCCGTTGCCAAAGCTTTTGAGAATATTAGATGGGAATCAAACTCGAACCCTGAAGATACAAGGCGACTGTGCCACCACATATATATAAACAGGATTGTAACGAGGCACAAATCTGGGTAAATGTACAGAAAAAAAGTCTGCAGCAATCTGAAAGAGCTCCAGGGTTTTCCTGTGAAGAGCACTCTCTGCAGCACTTCACCAATCAGGCCTGCATGGTAGAGTGACCAGACGAAAGCCACTCCTAAGTAAACGCACATGATAGGCCCATGGAGTTTGCCAAAAGGCACCTAAAGGACTCACAGTTTTATGTTTGTTGAAACACCCTTGGCACCAATTACAGCCTCAAATCTTTTTGAGTATGATGCTACAAAATGTTTTTTCTTCTGGAAGGTTCTTCTCTCTACACAGGGAAACACTGGAGGTCTTTCAGACTAACCATCGGGTTCTTGGTCACCTTCCTGAAGGCCCTTCTCCCCCGATCACTCACTTTGTCCAGGCGGCCTGCTCTAGGAAGAGTCCTGGTGGTTCCTAACTTCTTCCATTTCTGGATGATGGAGGCCACTGTGCTCATCTGGACCTTCGATGCTGCAGAAATTTTTCTGTACCCTTTCCCAGACCTGTGCCTCGACATGCACTGTTAACTGTGGGACCTTATATGGTGTTTCTTTTGAAATAATGTCCAATCAACTGACTTTACCACAGGTGGACCACAAACGAGTTTTAGAAACATCTCAAGGATGATCAGTGAAATGAGGATGCACCTAAGCTCAATTTTGAGTGCATTTTCATAGCAAAATGTGGAAAGAATACTGTGCACTGGTATGCACCATCTTACACATGCACCATTGCCCTTCTTCCTGTCTCAACCCTTTTATCAGTGCCACCGCCTGAACTTGCCATCCAAAATCGAGGAGGGGGCGCTGCTACCTGCGCGAGCTTTATGTCTGGGACCTGTGTAACTCATCTCATGGAGACCACGGAGTAAAGGTGGCCCGATGGCACACGCACTGCACCTGTTCAAGCTTGGAGTGCCAAGGCAGGTGGACTGGCCACTGTCAATCTACGTGCTAGAGCTCATGCCACCAGGCGGTCAGACAAGACACCATATGCAGCAAGGAAAAAGGGTGATGCCACATACCCCGGGAACTTCACAGGCAGCAGATTAAGATGCCATTATTCGAGTGCCGTTAGGATGACATCATGTGAAGACCTGCGTGGGCCACCACAGAGTAAAGTATATCTGTTGAGTCCCTGTCCGCGACCCAGCGACAAGAAAGGCTGGTGTGATCACGGGCGCAGCATCGAAGAGCCAGAAGGAGCTGCTGCCCATGTTAACGCAGTCTGCCACACCATCAGTGCTCACGTTCACCAGCCGAGTGCCCCTCTGCCATCTGGGGGCTGCCTGGACCTGCATGTGCAAACCTCACTTCTCTCCTTCTCTCTTTTTCTTCCTCCCTCCTTATTTCTCTTCCATTTTCCTATTAACCTTAATAAAGTTACCCCTTTTCCATAAGACCTCACCTCGAGTTCATGTTTGTGGTGCCATCCGTGCATCAAACCTGTTACAATATATACTATACTATCTATCTTTTAATTATTTTTTTTGTATAAACAACAAAAATCATGATATAAACTCAAATAATTTTCACATGGGCTTGTACATCCCAATTTAGCAGCAATAATCTGAAGTAATTGTTTCCTGTTCTGACTTCATCAGTGATTCATTGTTGGTTGAATTCTGCCCCATTCTACTTTACAACATCGGTTCAATTCATTGAAGTTTTTGGGCATGCTCATATGCACAACTCTTATGTTCCCACCACAACATTTCAGATGGGTTGGGGACTGGCCTTTGACTAGGCCAGAAAACACAGGAGTGCCTTTAGGAAAACTTTGTGAAAGTCCTGGAGTCCAAACCTGAACCCAATAAAGCATCTCTGTAGAGACAGGAAAATGGCTGTGCATTATAATAATTAAAATAATTGCAAACTTTTGACTTGCACTGTAAAGACTTCACTGAGCATGTTAAATGTTAAAATCCATGATGCACTAATACTAATAGAAGACTGAACAAGTACGTTTTGTTTGAAAGCATTGCCAGGAGAAATCCATTTCTGTCTAAAAAGAACAAGGAAGATGACAGAAGGTGGATGGCCATCTGTCCAACAGCTAAAGCTTAGAATTAGAATGTAAATGGTGCCAAACTAAATTGTTAGTATTCCAAATAGCATGGAACGAGAGCATCCTGAACTATAAAAAGCTCTCAGTCATGCTAGATCAACGTATCTCTCCACTCTTAAATAAAAATCTCAGATTATTTTTGTTATTTTCTATAATACTGTAGCTAAATTAACTAAAAACAAGACCACTGCAGAAATCTCCACAACAACATCATGCAGTAGTGAGGATTTCATGAACTTTTTCAATAACAAAATCATAAACATTAGGCAAAAAATTCTGGCATTGAAACCAGGCAATTTAAGTGATACAGGTGATAAACTAACCACACCACATCAGAACTTAGAATACTTTATTCCCCTTGAAGCAAGAGAACTAATTTGACTCATCTCTTCTTCAAAATTGTCAACCTGTATATTAGATCCTATACCGACACATTTTCGCAAGCAGATAGTACCAGTAATAACAGAACCCCTGTTGAAAGTAATTAACTGTTCACTCAGCAGTGGGTATGTTCCCAAATCCTTTAAATTAGCAGTTATTAAACCGCTAATCAAGAAACCTGACCTTGACCCCTGTCAGCTTTCCAATTATAGGCCGATATCAACCATCCCCTTTATCTCTAAGACTCTGGAAAAGGTAGTATCACAGCAACTATGTTCATATCTACATAAAAATAGAATAAATGAACTGTATCAGTCAGGATTTAGGCCTCATCACAGCACAGAGACAGTAACTGACCTCCTATTGCCCTCTGATCAGGGTTGCGTCACTATACTTGTGTTACTGGACCTCAGTTCAGCTTTTGACAACATTGATCAGAGTATTCTCCTTCACAGATTAGGAAATGTAGTAGGAATTAAGGGAACAGCCCTCTTGTGGCTCAGATCCTATTTGACTGATCGTTATCGGTTTGTAGATTTAGATGGTGACCATTCCTCATGTCCTCAAGTGGAGTTTGGTGTTCCACAGGGTTCAGTTTTAGGCCCACTGCTTTTTTCCCTTTAAATGCTTCCTCTGGGCAACATAACTCGTAAACATGGTATTAGTTTTCATTGTTATGCTGATGACACACAATTATACGACTCAGCAAAACCAGATGAGAATTTTTTTTTTTTTACTAAAATTGAGCAATGTGTGCAGGACATAAGAGATTGGATGTTAATTAATTGTCTTTTGCTTAATCCTGATGAGACAGAAGTTCTAATCATAGGACCACAAGCAGTTAGAAGTAAGCTTTCTGATCACACTGTAACTTTAGATGGCCTTTCTGTTCCATAAAATGTAACAGTAAAAGACCTCGGTATGATAATAGATCTCAGCCTTTCATTTGAAGCACATGTATATAATATTACCAAGATAACATTTTTTCACCTCAGAAATATTGCCAAGATAAGAAATATATTGGCACTAAATGATGCAGAAAACTAGTTCATGCTTTTATCACCTCTAGTTTGGACTATTGTAACACCTTACTGTCTGGTTGTTCAACTAGGTGTATAAACAAGCTTCAGTTAGTACAGAATGCAGCAGCGAGAGTCCTCACTAGAACCAGAAGATATGAGCACATCACCCCTATCTTATCTACACTGCATTGGCTCCCTGTGAAATTTCGCATCGATTTTAAGATACTACTTTTGACGTTTAAAGCATTAAATGGTCTCGTGCCGCAGTCTGAGTTCAATCTGAGTGAACTGCTAGTGTCTTACGATCCGCCACGCCTACTTCAATCAAAGGATGCAGGCTGCTTGTCAGTACCGCATATTATGAAAACTACAGCAGGGGGCAGATCTTTTTTTTTTTTTTTTACAAAGCTGCAAAGTTATGGAATAGTCTTTCTATTAATGTTCAGGACTCAGACACAGTCTCAGTGTTTAAGTCTAGGCTAAAAACTTATTTATTTAGCCAAGCATTTTTGTAAATAGATTAGCCTTAGGTAAAGGAGCAGAACTGGGGGACTCATGGGCATAGAGTATTATGGTGAACTGCTATGTTTAGATGCCGTCTTCCCCACTCTCATTGATCACTCAGGTTTGTTGACGGTGAGGTGATTGGTTGCTTTACATCTCAGGGAGCCCTCATGTCTGTGTTTCCTTCTGGCTCTCCCTTTTAGTTATGCTGTTCTAGTTAGTCCTGCCGGAGTCCCTGCTTGCACTTTGCATTAAATATACATTCATCTTATACATTGTTTGACTGAGACCATACCCAACTGCCATCTCTCCATCTCTTCTGCTCTCTCCTCTCTCCCTCTCATCTTTTCCCTCTCCCTGTCTCTCTGTCGAGCTATACATGTCGCTCCTGAGCTGCCAGTGATCCAGACCCCTCTGCCCTCTGGACCTGTCTAACTCGTCCTGGAGTCCTGCTTCTGGTTGGAGATCTTGTCGCATACTGTAGATGCCCCATGTGGTCTGCCTGGGATGCGTGTGGTGGCTGGGGATTGTTCCATGAAGATGGTCCTGCTGTTCTCTGGGGACCTGTCACTTCAGTCGCTCGATAGTTCAGGACTGGAAATTCCTACCTGAGCCTCCAGGAACAAACTGAACTCCATTTAATTTAAACACACATGTTTTCACACAAATGTGGATGGGTTCCCTGTTGAGTCTGTGTCCTCTCAAGGTTTCTTCCTATTACCATCTCAGGAAGTTTTACCTTGCCACCGTTGCCCTTGGCTTGCTCATCAGGGACAATCTTATCATTTTGATTCATACACATTTACATTTCATACAAACTTAATTCTTTTGATAATGTAAAGCTGCTTTGCGACAATGTCAATTCTTAAACGCGCTATACAAATAAAATTGAATTGGTCAATTCGGACATGCAATAGGACAAATATCTGAAGAACACCAGTAAATCTACTTCTGAGAAAAGCCTATTCTAGCCTACACTAGCCTAGTAAAAGTTAAGGGCCCGTATCAACTAAGCGTCTCAGGATCACTCCTAGGAATTGCGTTCAAAGTTTATTTAGGCCTGAAAATAGTCCTATCTCAGAGTAGGACATAAATGTTCTTTAGGAAGCTTCCTACCCATTTTTTTTAGTGAGAAGTAGGACTGAGCCAAGGAAAGTGTGTGACGTCATTGTTCACGGTTTTTGTAGTTCTAAATGGTGGAAAAGCTAAAGGGTGAAAGGAAGTTGTGTGAAAGCTTCATGTACATAGACAAAACTTACTGTATAGAAGCATGACTCAGCTGCATGACATTATCATCCTAATCAGTCTGATCCAATCACACCTTTTTTAAGATCCTATAATAGAGCTGTATAGGACTATCATAATCTGATCAAAATGATTTAAAAAAGAAAGTGAAACTGTAGAGAAAATGAGACTGTTTAACTTAGGGATGAGGTATTAAATGTAAAGACAATAATTAAAGCAAAATACACGTTTGATGCACATACTCTTAACTAGTGTGAAAACTGGGGAAATGCCACGTTAATAAAGTGATGATCATAAAGAATCTAAAAAAAAGTTGTGTCTACTTAAATAATTAAATATAAATATATAAAATGTATAAATAAATATGATTATTTTAATATATGTGCCATGGATGATGGCCACAACTCAAAGAATGCAGCTTTTTTTCTGTCGATTTAATGCTGCGTGGTGGGGAAATGTATGAATCTGTGGTGTTGTAAAGTTTGATTTATTATTTCCAACATTGTTGATCTGTTTCAAAGCTGCATCTTTGCTGTTATTAATAAATGTAGCAAGCACCTTTTTGCAATTTGAGTAGAAAAACTTTGGGTTAGAAGTTGAATACCTGAGAGGAAAACAAATAGTTGAAAAGTATGCAAAGGTCAACAATGGACTTTGGATAGATTCTGTTACTACAAGCTCTACTCACTGAGCAGTATGATGATACAAAGTAAGATAGCGATGAGGGCTCCAGTGCTCAGACCAGCAGCGAGCAGTAAGGCTTCAGTGCTGCATGACTGCACATTCCCACGACTGTCGCAAGAACATACTCGCACAGTTAGAGTGCTTGTACTGCTCTGTATAGGATAATCATTGTCTGAGATCACCACGGGCAGCAGGTATGAGCTCATCTCATGGCGGTTGAAGCTGTTTCTGCGTGTCAATATCCGTGCAGTGTTATCTAAAATGTAAGCAAACAAAATCACTAGGATTAATGGCAATGCCTGTGTTATCAGTGAAACAACCACATAATTGTAGCATCACTTTATATAATATATAGCTATAAATATTATTGTCATCTCATACACACTAAAATGTTATTTATAGTGTATTACTACTAAGGCCAAAATGTCACAGGTTAATATTAACTGTCATCCTTAATCTGAATATGGAGAGTTATGGAGGCTAAAATGCACTGCAGAATTTTACATAATCAGTTGTATTTCACCCTGTGATATTTACCTTCGTTGTCAAAAATGGTAAAGTTAGGGTTGACTGTGCTCAGGCTGAAGACAAACTTATGAGCTACAAGTGGCTCATCTGTATCCACAGCACTTATGGTCTGTATGAGCTAAAATACAACATGTGATTATTATTATTATTATTATTATTATTATTATTATTATTATTTAATTAATTATTATTCATTGTTAATTTTATGTGCAAGTTAATTATTGCATACAAGATTAAATCAAATGAATATGTGCAAATAATAAAATCCACAAGTAAATTTAATGGAAATTTTAAAACTGATTATATATTTGGCTGACAATGGAAAACTGAACCAATCGCATACCTGTCCAGCTTTGACATTTTCACAGACAAAGGTCTCATAATACATTGCAAACTCAGGAGCATTATCATTCACATCCCGGACTTTGATGAACACAGGGACTCTAGTTTGTAGAGATGTACCTGAAAGTGAGAAACATTATTGTGTTAGCAGTCATAAAAAGTGAGATATTACACAATATATTTCACAATTATAATCATTTGAACAGTTTTACAGCAAAACACAATAATAGTCCACTTTTGAACTTCTCTTTTTTAGCAATTTTCTTCTGACACACAAATTACCTGTAATAAAACGTTTAATTTGAAAACTGCTATAAAACCTTATTTCAGAAAGTTTACCATGTTTTGAGCAACCCATGACACCAAGCAGCCACATTTTTTGAGCAAAAGACGGCATATTATGACAAGCAAATAACATACAGTGGAACCTTGGATTTCAAGTAATGCGGTTTGCGAGTGTTCTGCAAGACGAGCAAAGATTCTTAATAAATTTTGACTTGGAAAACGAACAAGTCTTGGTTTACGAATACTGCGTATCATGTATCACGCATGTGCTTCTTGTTTTGACGTGGAGCATCATGTGATCACAACTGAGTCGATGTTTTTTCTCGTTCTTGCGCTGCGGAATTGTGGGTAATCGTCTCCCCTGCTCAGTCTTAGTGCGCGTCTCTCGCTGGTGTAATCAACATTCATGCACACGTGTACTGTTTACTATAACACTGACCATGTGTGTGCACGTAAAACATATTTTATTTTGTTTTTGGTTGTGTGTGTGTACAGCAAAAAAGCAATGTGTATAACACACGTGCGCATGCGTGTAAAGCAAAAGCAATTAGTCATTAGTAATCTCATTAGTCCCCTAGCCTTCACACACACACAAACACAGCACCTGCACGCACAAAGGAAACACTTGTCTGTCGGGATTTATTTTTACTTTTTTATTTGTGTTTTGATATACGAACCCACTTCCGGAACGAATTATGCTTGGAATCCAAGGTTCCACTGTAATTTCTTTTTGCCCATCATTGAAGGGAAACTACATCATGTGAAACACAGTGGCTGTCATGAACAAAAATTACATTCATATAACCAAAAAATAATAATAATAATAGATTTTGCATTACATTATTTTTGATTGTCATGTGTCCAAATAGTAATGAGCATGTGATGTTTAATAAGGACCACCCATTCTACTTGTAAGTTTTGTTAATGCTTTTCCAAATTTGCTGGTGTGTGTTTGGGAATGTTGATGCATTTGTTCTGAATTTGTTGTTTTTTTGTTGTTGTTTTTATATGTCTTAATTTGCAATTATGGTTCTGAATGGACTATTTATTGAAAATATTATTATGATTTTCAGTTTTTTGCTTTGTTTACGTGTGTTCCGTAAAAAGGCCACCATATCAACATAAAATTTAAGTGAATCTTATAGGAAACAGAATTTGTTTAATCCATAGTTCTATTATTTCAGGAAGCCGATTGTAACTTTGCAACTTAAAATAGAGTTTAATATTTTAATACTGCTTTTCCTGGCAACACTGCCATTCTTTTTTAATGAAGGCATTTTCAGTTCGTTCCCATTTGGAGAGCACTGTAGTTTTAGTTTTAGCCTGTGAGAACTGACTGATTTAAACTATTCAGGAATGTGACACTTTTTTTTTTACCCTGTCGCATTTTTTCTGCAAGTTTGAGTACAATGAGAATTTTGAGGCCTGTGCTTGCATTTGTGCAACTAAAATTCTAAAGGCATTCAGAATATAACCTGCTGGTTCAGCACATCATTAATAAGGCAAGTTACCTAGTTATATCCTGTATATGTGGGTGGTGTGCTTGGTGTGCTTTTCTGTTTCAAACTCTCTGGTAATTTATCTCAGTCACAATAGTCTTTTTTTTCATTAGACTTTTTTTAAACCTCTGATATTAGTTACTAGTCTATAGGTATTGGTGGCTTAATAGTCAAGGCTCTGCATTAATGAACCGGAAGCTTAAGGTTTCAGTCCTGCCAAGCTGCTACTGTTGGGTGCCTGAGCAAGGCGAGTAATCCTCTCTGCTCAAGGGATACTCTGTTATATATTATCCTAGTTTCTGGGGGGATTTCACTGTGATACAATGTATTTATGATCGATAAAGATTATTCTTCTGTTACTGTTGTGTTATAGCACTGATATAGCAGTGACATAAAGGTGACTTCAAGTGACATGTTTATATATGACTGTTATATATATATACACTGTATTTAAAGGATAAATGATGGCTCAGTGCTTCAAGCTATACTTTTGTCATGAGATCTTTAAGAAAGGCATAGGCAACTACGACAACAAAAATTATGTAACCAAATTTGTATTCAGTTTTTGGATTGCACAGATAATATGAACATATATGAATGGTAGGTTTATTGTTATTTTTTGCCAAAAGTAGGGTGTGTGTGTGTGTGTGTGTGTGTGTGTGTGTGTGTGTGTGTGTGTGTGTGTGTGTGTGTGTACAGATGAAGCATTGTGTTCCACCTCTAGTGAATGTCTAAATTATGCATTTGGAAAACAGACATTTCTTTAAGACTGTAAAGATTGATGTTTAATTTTCACTAATTTCAAAGAATTTTCAGGAAAAAGGAAAAATATGGATAAACTCAATCCAAATAAAACCTTGCTTGTGTTTTCAAATAAACATATTATTGTGAATTTTATAACAAGTCTACTGTTAAAGAAAGGGAACTGTGCTCACTTATTTCGGTAGCCAGAACGGAGATATTATGCCATTTGGACGTCTCTCTGTCCAGAGCTTGCAATGTGCTGATGGTTCCATTGTTGGAGTCAATATTAAACAGCCTCTCTAGGTCTGTGTGGCGATCGATGGTGTATCTGAAGAGAAAAATTGCCCATGTTGAATGCAGGGCCAGAAGAAGAGTAATTAAGGACCATCAGAGGGGAAAAGCACAGTTTTAAGTTTTAGTGCAGGCAAGCAGTGTTCATCATATAGTATTTACTAATGATCCAGAACAAATCCTGCATGTGGGATTCAGCCAAATAAACACTTAGGCACTGGTTTATTATTCATAAATGTTGCAGTATATGCGATTTGACTTGCCAATTAGAAGAAAATATGTTATTGGCCAAATCAATGTTAAAAGCAAAGCACCTAAGAGCATTTGGATTAAGACAGTTACTGCTTCCCAAAAATATAGGTTTTTCAGCAATTTTCCATTGTATTTTATGATATTTATGGATTCGTTGAAAAATTATTCATTTACCCAGTACATCTGTTGATTAGATCCTAAGATGGATGTATTATGTTGGTATGATTTTAATGGAAATCTTTTCAACTGGTAGTGACTATGCTTTAATAAGGTGGTTTTTAGATCACTCTGACTATCATATTTCTTTTGGTGTCTGGAAAGAAAGCAAGAAAGCCTCTCATTTCAACTTGTGTTCTGTTGACATTTAAATATGATGTGTAGAACAACATGCTTCACAAAACCAGACTGGTTCTCTTTTACAGACTGTGGTTGTACTGTTTGTGTGTTTTTGCATGTGTGTGTAATTTATAGTGAGTGTATATAAGAAGAAAAAAACAATGCAAGCTCTTTGAAATCATGTTTGTGATTTAAAGAAGTTTAAATATGTGGTGTATGAGAATACTAGAAAAAACAATGTCTGAGCTCATGCCACTTCATTTCCTAGTCAAATTACCAGCAGAGAATTCATGAATAATCTGCTTTTTTCAGTGATATGCACACAAAGACACAGAGTCAAATACAGATAAACAAATTAATATAAAAAGCTGAAGTTTGATTTAACTAAACATAAAAATCATCCCAATATAAACGATGAGCATCATAATGGAGCATTACATGCCAATCAATATACTCTCATATTCTGCATATTACATTTACATATTAAGTGTTTTGCATTTCATGTTTTGGTTTCTGACAGAACTGACACTTGATTGTAGGTTAGGTTTGGGTAGCCAAAAGCCTGGGTTTGCAATATACCATATTCATCTGTAACTGAATTAAGCAAACACTCAAACATACAAAATGCTTTAATGAGTATTGTTTTGCAGAGCCTTTGGCAGCAGACTCTTTGGGCTTAGAGGGCAATTTGTGAAATTTTAATGTTTTCCTAAAAGCAGAACTGAATTATTAATTGTAAAGCACATAACAAATAAAATGATGCCAACAAAAAACAAGTAGGCAGGACTGCATGCTCTTTGTTTGGTTATTTTTTTTTTAATTATTAAGTGTAATTATTATGTGTAAAATTATTAAGTGTTATTATTAAGTAACAAATGCACAGCAGTTACTGTATGTGTCTGTTTGTTTATTTTCCACTACACTATAGTTTTTGTGGTGAAACGTACACTATAGTTTTTGGAGTGAAAAGTTCCAAAAAAAATTCTTAATTAGCAATGTTGAAACATTATCTAGTGTTATGCAAATAAAAATTTTAACAATCTTAATGTTGTCATACATACATTTAATAAACAAAGTAAGTGAGTTAAAAGTGGAATTTGTAGAGATGGGGGAAAATTTATTAATTTATGAATCATGATTCAATTTGTCTGTTGATTCATGTACCTCCTCATTGACAACAAAATACAAATTTTACATTTGTAATAGAGATGAATGGGTCGATCAGCCAGTGACCTGAATTATCTATCCAGTTAGCTGGATTTCAGTTCTATTGGCCTTGCTGGTGATTGGCCGATCAGCCTCACACATAAACGATTCTGTACCGAGTTCAACAGAAACACATCTTTATGGTGTTACATTATCAAAACTTGCGCATATTAAAAGCCTCTGATATGCCTTTTTCTCCAAACTCTGTGAATGCGAATTAGTCTCAAACCCATTCACTACAGATTCTTACAGCAGTCTCAAAACACAGCAAGTGCTAATTAATAAAAATCCTGCATACCGATGTTAGAAAACGCACATGCCCCTGTGCTCACAGCCACTCAACCTGCGCGCTCACTGTCAACCTAAGATTTGAGACTTTAGAGTCATTTGAGGAGGTAAAACACCAGTTTCTGGTCAATTAGGTTGAACTCTTGTACTTTAAGTTTGTATGTATTGTTTAAATGCTGTTTTTACAGTAGGTTTCAAGTAAGAAAACCAATGTAATGTTAATATGGTGTATATTAATATAATATACATCATGGCATCAAAACAAACAACAAAAACAAACAAGCATTGCCACTGAGAAAGGTTTCATCAATCACTTACTTGACCAAGTGATTGGCAGCATCAGGGTCACGAGCACTTACAGTTCCTACAGGATTACCAGGTGATGTGTCTTCATCCACCTCAAAGATATAATGTGCCTGACCAAAAAAAGGTGGTTCGTCTACATCTGTGACTTGAATCCTGACTGTAGCTGTGTCGCTGAATGGACCTAGATGGTCAAATCGCCGATCCAGATGTGTGTTTGTCACCTGAACACGCAGTGAGTATGACCTCTTGCTTTCATAATCTAGTGGCTGACAAAAGAAAAAGCAGTTAAAAATAATTGGGAATTGTAAATAAAGTTAGGTTGTAAAAATCTTCTTTTGGCCTTTTCAGTTTTTGCCAAAATGGTGCAATATTATCATTTATCATTTTCTAAACTTGAACTTTTTGTATTTAAAACTCATCCGCTGTGTTCCCACTCTTGCTTATCATTTCCCCCTTTTCTTCTATGGGAAGGATCTGTTTTGGTTAATTAGCAAATGACAGGTTTTCATATAATACATCACTTTAATTGTATGCAGAATGAAGACAGGGTTTCTTTTCAAACTTTTGCTTATTTTTGTACCTCTGTATCTATCTCTAATTTGTATTTTAACAGTAGGATTTGGATAATGGCTAAAGATTCTTGAAAGCCAGGCCCTACAAAGAGAGAAAGAGATGGTTAACAAACCCAGTATATCCTATGCTATGCTATACAAGTACAATACACCAATCAGCCGTAACACTAACACCACAAAACATTAACATGTTAACATTGATTATCAATTTGGTTTTGGGCAACCAAAGGTCCTGGGGACCAAAAAGCCAGTACCTGGGGACCAAAAGCCTGGTCATATTCCACAGAAAATCCAATGAAGCACAAATCGCCAGAGTCAGTGCTGGAAACGATAGAAAGTTACCAAAACATCCAGCAAACCACAGCCCACTGTGCACAAGGCCCAACAGGAAAAGAGTCCAAAACGGTAGACCCAGCCTCTGAATTCCCCAGATCCCAATCTGATTGAGCACTATGTCATGTGCCTGATAAACAAGTCCAATCCATGGAAGACTCACTCTGCGGCACATAGCACCCAGGGAGCTTGCTGCCAAGGTTCTGGTGCCAGAAACCACAGCATAGACCTAGAGATTATGTGGAGTCATACCCCCAGGGGCCAGAGCTGTAGAGGTGGCACAAGGGGAACCTACACCTTACTAGGCATAATGTTTTGCATTGTAATGTTATACGGAGTGGTTTACATACTTGTACTTAACAAAAGGGTATAAAAGCAGAGTGAATAGAATTAAGCATTGAATTTGTATAGTTAATAAGAAATGATTATAATACAATGTCTGCATAATATACTGTACAGTATAGAGTATTTTTCAAAAATTTTATCAAATTGTAAGGATGATTTGTTTTTGTTTTTGATTATTGCTTAAGAACTATTTTTCTATTATCAAAGAATTATTGTATTAGTGTATCAGTTATCATAGAATTGTAAGCATTATTATCAGTGTTGGGGGACGTTACGTTTTAAAGTAACAAATTACATTACAAAATTACTGTCCTCAAAAAGTAATCCGTTACATTACTGCGTTACTTTCTGATAAAAGTAACTAGTTAGAGTACTTTTCCACTGCAGAAAATTAAAACTCGTTTGTGCTTCCTCAAGCATGTTGTTTTAGTCAAGACCTTTATAATTATTCTATCATCATCACTCAGCAAAGTTTGGCCCTTAATCTGTTAATAACGAATACCCCTATTTCACCTATATCGGCTTTGCATGGTGGCCATAAGTACGGATCATCATGATTCACTGCGAGTTTCGGCGATGTGATTAGGTTTCCATCTTTCCGCGCATCGGTCCTCGCATAGTCAAACCACATAAGTGAGATAGGGGGGTGGGGTATAGGGGGCGGGGCTTGTAGGACGACTTCCTCTCTCTCACACACTAATGGATTGGGAATGACTCCTGTCTGGCTCACGAATAAAATAAATTGTCTGAATAACGGATTAAATTTTTTGAAAAAGTAACTAAGTAACTTAGTACTTAAATGGCGAACCTAAGGTGTTAGATTACTCGTTACATCAAAAAAGTATTCCGAGTACTCTAATGCGTTACATCCACCACTGATTATTATACTGTATTGCATAATATTTTTTCATCCTTAGAAAAGTGGGTGGAAAATGGATGCTTAGTATTGTTTTCTTTTATAAAAAAGAATTACAGGATTCAAAAGTTTATAAGCAGAGATATTTGTCCATTTACCTTCTTGATTATAATCACCCCTTCCTGAATAGTTCTATCTGTAATGACACTGAATACATCTTGCCCATCGCCTTCCACGATGCTATACCACATTTCAGCATTCTCCCCTGCGTCTGCATCATTTGCTTTTATTTGCCCAACAGAAGATCCCACTTCAGCTGACTCAGCCGTGGAGAGATGATATGTACCTGAGGAAGAAACAAGGGAAGTAAGTAAATTGAGTAAACATTCAGGTGCTTAAGTTAACTTTTTGTTTTCTCCACCCTTACAGATTGCATTTGTCTATTTGTTTACCTACAGGCTGCCCCTCTATAGTTACTGCTTAAAAGATTTTTTTTTATCTCTAACCACTGTAGTGGTATGTCTATGTTTCTGCTTTGGATTATATCTTTGTGGTGTTACCTCATGCAGTAGATTTAAGTGCATAGAAAAAGATATCAAACCTAATTATGCTCTAGTCACCTCTATATTGTTTTTTATGCATATCACACATGCACACACTTATATATTTCATAGGTATGTAAATTATTTTTTAGTATTGTATTTAGTAATAAAAGCAGTTGGTTACACACAATAGTCACCCTGTCAGTACTTCACAGAACTAACTTTGGTTGCAGCTATAAGTTCCAACAATATGGCTTTTGGCAAACCCAAAATGTCTAATGGTCTTTTTTCACAGGGATTTTCAAAGACTTTGCCCTTACTCTCATCAATGTTTTGGATCGCACCAGCTTCTGTAAATTTATCCTCCACTTCCTGCTTGCTTGGCTAATCTTTAAGTCTTACCCAGTCATCAATTTTTAGTGAATGGTCTTCTATAGACAATCGTGATTGTGGCATATTCTTTTTATTGTTTCATAATTGATTTAAAATATTCAAATATGTTTTTTTTTTTGTAATAACTAAACTGTAATTCTTTTTTCCTGAATTTTATCCTTTTAACTTTGGATACTAACTTAAGGCACTGTATGCAAGTATAACCTATTAATGTATTCATTCATTAAATTATTTGTTTAACAAAACTCAGTGATGTTCACATATCCAGCATGTTATAACAGGCCCTTACTATGAGGAAAGCGAGGAGGGCTGTTGTTGACATCAAGCAGTGTGATATTGACTGTGGCAGTCCCTGAAAGACCACCCATCTGTCCTGCCATATCCTTAGCCTGGATGACCACCTGATAGTGTTCCCTGTTCTCCCGAATCATATTGGGCAGAGCTGTCCTTATCACACCTAAAAGAAAAAAGAAAAAAAAAAAACGTACATGTCTGTTATAATCATAGCATTGATAGTAATACAATATATCAGATAGAATTTTAGATTTTTTTTAATGACCTCTAAAATAATATCACAGACACTCAACACTGACCACTCCTCTCTGCTTCACATGTCTAACAGGTTTGCTCTACTCAGGGAAGCACCCACTGTCATGATCTAGGGGTACAAACAGGTAGATCTGGCGGATGTTGCCGTGGGCATAAGAAGGGTAGGCATAGATGTAGAGAAGTTTGTTTTTAAACATAAAGAGTCTATATTTCCACAAAACAGACACGGGGCTCTTTAAGCAGACACGGGGCTCTTTAAGCAGACACGGGGCTCTTTAAGCAGACACGGGGCTCTTTAAGCAGACACGGGCTGAGAGCTGGAACAACAGGAGGCAGTCCCTGTCCCAGTCCCTAACCAAAGCTCTAGGGACTGGGTGACTAGGGACTGGGTGAGACTAGGGAGTGGGTGAGACGGTTAGTTATTAATGGTGTTAGTATCCAATCAGGCTATTGTAGGAGGGGATGCTGGTTTCGAGTTTCCTGGTTAGTATCTAAGAGTGTTAGTGTCTAACCTGGTTAGTAACTGAACCGAGAGGGGAACAATCACACAAAAATCTAAGCACACAAGAGGCTAATCCAAACTAGCAGCTAAACCTACTAGAGGCCAAAACCACTAGCAGTCAATCCCACTAGAGGCTAACCTACTAGAGGCTAAACACTCATGTGGCCACACATAACTACACAAATAATCTAAACATACAAGGAACTAGACATGAGGCAAACGAACACTTGAGACACCACAGAACAGTACTTACACGGACAAGAAACAAGCTAACACAAACATCTCCATGAATCCCAAGCACAATAAACATAAAGATGACCAAAAGTAGAGCCTTATTTAAACAAAGGTAACTTAGCATACTTTGAACTATGACGAACTTAACCACATGACATTAACAATGCTCAACCCAGTTTCCCAGAACAAACTGCTTTTTTTTTATAGAAAGTCTAATGAGCTACCTCGGTTCAGGTGAGCACTCTCATCACCTGAGAGGTGCCTTCTGGGAAACTGAGTAAAACTACAAAACAAACTAACGCAAACAGTGTCCTCTAGTGACGGTCCCTTACATCCACTGAGGAAATTGTAAGACCTTTGGTTATAAGCGAATCTATCTTAAGGAAAGGAAAGTAGCTAGGCCTTTAGGGGCGCTAGTACAGTAGCACTAGTTAGGTTCATGTCAGGAGCTATAGCCCTAGGACATAGCCAGTAAAATTAGGGTCTTAAGCAAACATACCTTTTCAAGGGTGGTTTTACATGTATGAACTAATAGCATATACATTTGTAAATCAAAGGTTACTATGAGTAACACTGTGGAGGTGTGTAACAATTAAGAAAGTAAACTGTTCTGGCCCCAACCCAATGCAGTGTGGAGGCCAGGTTATTCCTCTGAACTTCTGCATGTCAGGGAAGATGCTGCTTGTATAGCTCATAGTCTCAGAATAGGTCTAGTCATTTAGTGACAACTGAGAGCCAAGACTAGTGAGCACACAAGCACTCTAAACCAACCATTTGCCAGCTGCCAGAGTTGTCACTCTTACAGGGTACACTAAATTAAGACTGGATGCATATCTGACTTGCTGGGGTAGAGTATGCTCATTGCTTATTTCTCCTCTGACCTAAGCTGCAGTGATGGTGAGGGAAGGGAGTGCTATTGCTGCATTTTTGGAGGATTGAGACAGTGATGAGGGGGTGGGAAAGTGATAACTGAACAGGAAGTAATGACATCAGGGTTGAGGTTGGCAAACCTGAACAGATTGAACTCATTGGCTTTCTCCACTTTCCTATCTAACACATTTCTGTCCTAACTGCTAATGCTAACAAAACAGCAGTTACTGTAACTACAGCATATTTACAATATTTTGTAGGTTACTGCTGTTGTCTCATCATTACCATGAGTGTAGCATAGCATCATAGTTAAAATAGACGCTATTCCCTATAGCCTGTGTCCTGATGAATTTTCATACAAATTATACCATATATACAATATGCCTGAAAAATTGTTTTCTATTATCTGCCTGTCTCCAGGTCTTCATTTGGCTTACGTGTTAAAGATTTTTTGTTCTTTAGATTGACAGGACATATGTGACACAGGGCACCTGGCGAAAAGTCTTAAACATGCTTTTTTTTTTTTTGCTGATAATAAACAGAGAACTTCAGACACATCATGTTTTTATTCGTGTTTGTCCTGCTCTCCCACTTCTTGCTGCCTGGTATGAGTCATGATATGCAATCTTACAAAACATGTACAGAGTCGCACTCTTATAAAGTGCAAAGAAACTGACAAAACTTTAGATATACCACAATGCTAATTCTGTTCATCTGACACTGGGGATCCAAACGCTATTTTTTAATTTTTTTTTTTTTTGGCACAAATCCTCTACATGATTCAAGCCAGAGACCTCTGTTAGACTCCAAAAATAAATAAATAAAAAATCACGACAGCTACCAAGCAATAGGCAAGTCCTCATGTGACTTTGCTTATTTGTTCTAACCATCAAACTGCTCAGCTAAAGCATGGTAAATACAGCTATAGTACTTACAATTTGGTGTAAAAGAGTCATTTATTCAATACCATGCAACATTCACATTCATGTTAAAGTGTCCATTAGATTTCAGTGTATTTGGCCACATTTGTGTGAAGCGAGATTTCAAAATTTTGCGGCGATTTTACTCAACCTACCCACCACTGTGGTGGGAATATAAAAATAGCATATTCAAACAATTAATGCATTAATAATGTTTCACCTTGCACACTGAATCGCAAGTCTACTTGTTTAACGAATGCGTTAATTGTTTGAATATGTTATTTTTATATTCCCACCACAGTGGTGGGTAGGTTGAGTAAAATCGTTGCAAAATTTTGAAATCTCGCCTCACACAAATTTGCTTTTGCAAAGTTTGCTTGTTTCACTTTGGCACTTTAAGGAGGACACACGGACCAAACCAGATTTGAATAGCTGAAAGTAAGGTACAAAGCATAACTCTAGCATCTTTTAGAGACAGAGCATGTGGCATGTGGGCAGTGCAGGATCTGCACAGCCCTGCTGTGGGTCTGTGTGTCCGTCACCTCCCTAACGGCTCTCTCCCTCCAACGCTTACTATTGTGAGGCTACTGAGGCTCTGCACACTCGCTTACTTTTATGTTAAACACTGAGGATATAGCAGTAGTATACTGTTTGAAAAACATAAATGCTTTAGTTGCTTTAGTTGTGCATAGAACAAAGAGAATTCAGAGGCATAGCTCTGAGTCCGGTATAACTCCAGTTAGTTTTTACTGCATAAGAGGTAGACAGAAACAGCAGGGAGCTAGGGAGACTTTAATTAACAGGATAATGTTGCATAGTTTTTTTATTTATTTATTTATTTTTAACAGGACTAACCCAATAATGCTTCAAACTATACTCAAGTTCTAAAAACATGGTGCTCTAAAATTTACTTGCTAAAAGAATACAAAAGTTTATTTACTTAGAAAAGTAATGCTTTTCTAAGTAAATAAACTTTTGTATTCTTTTAGCAAGTATTAGGTATTGCTTAAATATTATTTTGTTTCATTTTGCTGTTTAAATGTGCTAGTCTACACTCACCTAAAGGATTATCAGGAACACCATACTAATATGATGTTTGACCCTCTTTCGCCTTCAGAACATTTTAGTACAGTGAACTCATTGTCATGTTCAAGAAACCAATTTGAAATGATTCGAGCTTTGTGACATGGTGCATCATCCTGCTGGAAGTAGCCATCAAAGGATGGGTACATGGTGGTCATAAAGGGATGGACATGGTCAGAAACAATGCTCTGGTAAGCCGTGGCATTTAAACAATGCCCAATTGGCACTAAGGGGCCTGAAGTGTGCCAAGAAAAGATTCCCCACACCATTACACCGCCACCACCAGCCTGCACAGTGGTAACAAGGCATGATTGATCAATGTTCTTGTTCTGTCTACCCCAAATTCTGACTCTACCATTTGAATGTCTCAACAGAAATTGAGACTCATCAGACCAGGCAACATTTTTTCTTTGTAAACCCTAGAAATGGTTGTGAGTGAAAATCAGATTGTGAAATACTCAGACCAACCCATCTGGCACCAACAACCATGCCATGGTCAAAATTGCTTAAATCACCTTTCTTTCCCATTCTGACATTCAGTTTGGAGTTCAGGAGATTGTCTTGACCAGGACCACAGCCCTAAATGCATTGAAGCAACTGCCATGTGATTGGTTGATTAGATTACTGCATTAATGAGAAATTGAACAAGTGTCCTAACAATCCTTTAGGTGAGTGTATGTTTGTTTGACAAACTTTCAATGGTTTGTAAAAATGTCTAGTAATAATTTTAAAATATGTACAAATATCGGTGTTACTATAAACGCTTGGCATGGTACAAAAACAGCAACTAAAGCTGGATATGATTTTAACCACTTTGTGTACTGACACCTTCTTCATCTATAATACTACATCAAACTTTATTAGTTTATTAAATAATTTTATAGGAATCTGCATCTGCAAACTAGTAACTAAAGCTGTGAAGTAAATGTAGTAAAAGTACAACATTTCTCTCTAAATAGTCAAGGAAAATTTGTGACGATGAGTAGAGCAAGTAAAATAGATTTTTTTTGTTCGTCAAACATAAATATAGTTAAATATTTTTTTAGATCTCTTTCACAGCACCAACACCATTAAGGAAGAAACGTTGAGATAACAAAACAGACGAGGTAAATGTCTGCCATTTAAACAGAATTAAATGTGTAACCACCTAATAAAAAAATAATCTGATATGTCAAAATATTAGACTATTTTCTATGATCATACAAAATGTATTTATTATACAAATAAATTCTAAACTGTTATGTTAATTTATGGTTTGAATACTTGTTTAGGATTCCTTTAGCACAAATTATTGCATCAGTGTGGCATGGCAAGGAGATGATCATTCTGTGGCACTGCTTAGGTGTTTATTGAAGACCAGGTTGCTTTGATGTCAGCCTTCAGCTTGTCTGTATAGCGGGGCCTGGTGTTTCTCATCTTGCTCTTGAAAATAGGGGTTCAGGTCAAATGAGTTGGCTGGCCAATCAAGCACAGTTGTATCATGGTCAGCAACCCAGTTAGTGGTAGTTTTGGCACTCTGCACAGGTCCTAAGTCCTGCTGGAAAAGGAAATAGACATCTTCATAAAGCTTGTAAGCAGATGGAAGCATTAAGTGCTCTAAAATCTCCTGATAGATGGCTGTGTTGACTTTGGACTTAGTAAAACACATCAGACCAACACCAGCAGATTGCATGGCACTCCAAATCATTACTGACTGTGGAAAAGTCACACTGGACTCTCCAATCTCTGCTCCTCGCCAATATTCCTACAGACTACTCAGCGCTTGAAATAAAAATCTACTCTGGACCTCTGAGCAATGGTCCAGTTGTTTTCTCCTTAGACCAGGTAAGATGCTTCTTGTCTCTGGTTCAGGAGGGGCTTGATTCTACAGAGCCACAGTTGTAGCCAATTTTTTGGAGATGTCTGTGCTCTTGAAAGTTCTTGAATCTTCTAAGACTGTGGTCATCCCTGTTGCTTGTACACCTTTTCCTACCAAACCTTTCTCTTAAAGTCAACTTTCCATGAATAGAATTCTATACGGCACATTCTGTTGAGTCAATGATCATCTTCTGAACAACTGTCAAGTTAGTAGTCTTTCTCATGGGTGTATTAAACTAGAACAAGAAATAAAATGTATTTATACTGTATGAATAGTAATTAAATATTCTAATGTTATAAGATACTGGATTTTTTATTAACTTTAAGCTGTAATCATATAAATGAAAACAAACAAGGCTTGAAATATTTATTTTTACATATAACAAATCTAAATGGTTCGGTGGGCAGTATGAGGTCATGCATTGTCCTCAAGAACAAAATGCCTTTGGTGATTAAATCAGTCCATTTTTCCTAAGAGGAATAACTGGAATAACTGCAGTGGGCTCAGAGCTATGAAAGCCAGTCATTCACAGACAGTCTTCTTTAAAACTTCAAATCAAATCAAATCCAATATTTTACTGAGGTTGAGTCTCATCACTGTACTGTGCTTGAAACCTTAATTAAATGTCAATCGCTTTAACACATTAGTTCAAGAGAATTTTCTAGTTTGACTTGAATGCCCCTCATAAATCCATATGATTATACATATTAGTCCAAAAAGTATGCATGTACAACATTGCAGCGTTACACTTAACCTTTAGTCTGGTATAATTCACAGCACTTCTACCTGTAATAGAGTAACAGTATCATTCCTTTTCTTAAGTGGCAGCTTATCTGATGTTAGTGTCTCTGGCAGATGTATTGTTTGAGAGATTTTGAGACTGTTTACTAATCATTTTAATTCAGCAGATTGTTTTTATGACCTTGTTACATATGTTATTTGCAGAGTAAACTAGGTAATTTGTGTGTGTTTAGTGTTGCTTTGTTTCTAATTTGGTTTCATGAAAAATATTGACCTAAACTAAAATACTCCTTGAGTAAAAGGTAATTGATAGACCTGTCTAAATTAAATTCAGTTAAATGTTTTACTAAATGTAGCACATTTTCTTATTAAATAAATCTACCTTTCATTTAAATTATCTACAATTTTTTTTGTTCTTTTGATTTGGGTTTGCATTATATTGACCTCTTTTTTTCCTACTGACTCTTGCTCAATTCATAATGTATATTTTAACCTTACTAGGTGTATTGTACAATTTATATTTAAGTTAACTAGTAAAAATATTTTATTTAAAAAATTTGTAAATTCCAGTTTTATTGTTTAGAATGTAGACTAACTAAAAGTAAAGAAAACAGTAATTACCCAAAGCAAATACACAGGTCAACAAGTGAATGACTTGAGAAGAGGAGAAGATCAGTTTTAGGGAAAGACAGGTATGGTCGACTGGTTTAAGGAGGAGGTTGAACTGCACCAGGATCTGCTTTTAGTCCCCTCCTGTTTGCAGTGGTGACGGAAAAAGGAGTTTGGTGAGTGGGGGTATGGTAACAAAGTTAGGAAGAGAGTGCAGACAGGGTGGAATGGGGGGAAAAGAGTATCAGGAGTGACCTCAACAGAAGGTTTACTCGGCAGTATTGAAAACAGCAATGTTGTACCATTTGGAGACATTGCCACAAGACAGGAAGCAGAGCTGGAGGTGGCAGAGCTAAAGATGCTGCAATTTGCTTTAGGAGTGACAAGAATGGCCAGGATTAGAAATGCAGGTAGGGCGGTTTTGGGGACAAAGTTACAGAGACCATAAGATGGTTTAGAGAGAGGAGGGTGCAGAGGACAGATAAGGGTATATTGAGAGGACAATGTTAAGCATAGAGCTGCCAGGTAAGAGTAAAAGAGGAAGGCCAAGAGGAGGTTTGTGGATGTGGTGATGGAAGACATGCAGGGACAAGAGAAGAGGTGGAAGATGGATTTAGATGGAAACAAACGGTTAATTATGGCGACCCCTAACTGAGGCAAACAAAAGAAGAAGAAGAATAAGTTTGGGTTTTCAGATTTTTCTGTACCCTTCACCATATCTGTGCCTCTGTGCTGATTCAATCCTGTCTCTGAGGTCTACAGAAAATTTCTTGCACTTCATGGCTTGGTTTGTGCTCTGACATGCACATAACTGTGGAACCTTAAATAGACAGGTGTGTGCTTACCAAATCATGTCCAATCAACTGAATTTATCACAGGTAAACTCCAATCGAGTTGTAGAAACATCTCAAAGACGATCAGTGGAAAGAGGATACACCTGAGCTCTATTTTGTGTCATGGCAAAGTATGTACATGTACTTTTGTTGCCAGGCGTTCAGTTATTATTGGCTGTATTTTTAGTTATTTTGAGGGGACAATAAATTTACACTGCTATACAAACTTTACACTGACTACTTTTCATTGTGTCAAAGAGTCATTTATGCAGTTTTGTCCTATGAAAAGATATAACGAAAAATTTGCAGAGATGTGAGGGGTGTACTCACTTTTGTGACATACTGTATATACTGTATATTAATTATTATTACTGAACATTTTGTTTATCTGTGAAATTATTATAATATAATATAATATAATATAATATAATATAATATAATATAATATAATATAATATAATATAATATAATATAATATATATTAATTAAAATAAAATTTATTATATTAAAATTTTGTAAATTTTCAATAATAACAAACACTTTGATAAAATGCATTCCTTTTTTAATAAATCATATTATTAAAAGATACCTATCCATGAATTTATACCAAAAAAAAATTATGCACACAATTTTAAAGATTGAGCTTTTTTTTAATACACTTTCAAATGATCTACTGAACTGTAAATGCAGTTACAACTTTTCACTCAGATGGGATGTTCTAATTTGAAAATATATTGGTTTCCATGACCAATGTGTCTGTGTGTACTATGTGTGTGTGCAGTTTGATGAATTGGCACTCTGTCCAGGGTGTACCCTGCCTCGTGCCCTAAGCCTTCTGGGATATGCTCCAGGCCCCCCGTGACCCTGAATACAGGATAAAGCAGTATAGATTATGAGTGAGTGAGTGAGTGAGTGAGTGAGTGAGTGAGTGAGTGAGTGAGTGACCAAGGTGTCTGCCACGTTAAGGTGAATGGGCAAACAATCTGCATTTCAAGGATCTAAATAGGTTATTAAAGGCAGAATGCCACTCAGTACAATGCTCAATTTGTACCCAAAATAACTTGTTCACTTAGTCAGAAAATTTCAGCCAACATCACAGCATAAGCTCAGTTTCTATGCGAGTGAGTATTACTACTGTTCGGTTTGGAAAAGAGAGATCTATGCAGCTGCTATACTGTAAAAATGTAAGTAACAAAATGGATCTTGTAAAATTGTTACAATTGTGATAACATAAATTTACAAAGTACATTTCAACATCCAAATATGTGGTGTATTTACCTGTTTCAGGTTCTACAGAGAAGTATGGCTGTCCCTGTAGTATACTGTACACAAGCTTGGCACTGTTTCCATAGGATTCATCATCGGCATCTGTCGCAGTAACTCTCATCACAAATGCACCTGAAAAAAAGTAATGGTCATTATTCTTCATAAAAAAACATCCTGGTGCCATTATGCAAGCATGCACAAAATTTTAATTATAACATGCAAATGTGTGTGCATCGTACAGTGTGATTGGTGGTGAAGGCCAAGTACTGCTAAATCATTTGCTCTTTTATCCTTGGACAGGTTATATCATTGTGTTTATTTATCTAAATTGCTATATCTAATTATGTTAGCATTATTATGTGATGAACTTTTCTTTGTTACTGAAAATTCAACTGTCTAGTACAACTGAATGATCCAGAGTAGCATAGTATGTTCTGGTCAAAGAATTATAAATCAGCCCAATCAAAACAAATGTAAGCTATATCAATTTATTGCATGATGAAATCTTTCCCATTCAGTACAACATCCTTGTTTAAATTAACATTTTATCTAGATATTATGCTTAAAGTGAAGGGAAAAGGGTAGCATTAGTACCATAAATGCATAAGTGTAGACCTGTCAAACATCAATAAATATTATTTTAAGACTAAAGCTCTGTTTTATGTGACTTATTTTAGTTTGACCAGTAAAAATTTATCAAAGTTGTATGTCAGAAAGATCAAAATACACTTTACAAATGATATATGACTGAAATACTTTTATTGTGACAACCGAGACTGATCATAATCATGCAAATAGTCTGTTTGAATGAATTTTAAAGGTGACCACAGACTTCTGTCTTGCTTCAAAATGTGTGCACATGGCATATCCCACCAAACCATGTTGTCTTAGCACCTTCAAGACTCTATTGAGTAGCATTTATTTTAACTCAGTTTGGAGAATACTAAAGAGCTCAAAAACATGTGTTGCTTTCCAGTGGTGCTGGAATAACATGGACTGAGCAGAGGCTCACTCTTCATGGATGGCCAGGCCTGATTAACAGAGAGCACGATCACAACACATGGCCGGTTTGTTCGGCTTAAGCGCAAGTGCCACCCATGACCTCTTGACTCAACACATGCTGTGCGTTTGAATCCACTCTGCATGGAGAGTGCTGAAGGGAGGTTGGAAAAAGAATTGGCTTATGTGCAGTGCAGTGTCCCATTTAGCGTTGGTGTGTATGATGTAACTCAAAAGCCCATGGAGAAATAAACAAATGAAAGGGAGAGCATGTGTTTCCTGGAAGGGACTCTTAGGATTTCAAGTGTAAGAGCCTTAGCAAGCCAGAGAAAGATCCATTAAGAGTGCTGCTTTCACCTACAACCTCTACTTTATATAACCCATGACATAAAAGTAAGATTTGAAGATTAAAAATAAATAAATAAATAAATAAATAAATAAATAAATAAATAAGACAAAATGATTTAAACCTAATCATAACACACATGAAACCCTATGAATTCCAATTATATATAAAACCTATGTGTATTAAATAGTTAAATTAACTGTTAAGTTGTACAAACAAGTTATTTGTTGCAATACTAAATAAAACTCCACAATCCATTAATTTGCACATATTGCTACAGATCAAGCCTTCAATTTTGGCAGCTCACAAAATGTAAGGACTTGCAAGTAAAAAAAAAATCCATGTAGTCACAAATCAGCTTTGACTTATTTCACTTAGATTCTTTTTTTTTTTTTTTAGTGTAGAGTAATTTGTCAGCCATTACTTAAGTAATATCACTTATATCAACAATGACTAAGTTATTATAACCTTAAAGTAACAAAATAGTGCTTTGTCTTATCTGCAAATGAGCTTTGATTTATTCAAGATAAAAAGATAAAACCACAGGCTAATTTGGTGCTTCAGAAGGAGTAATGGATTTCCACTCACTTTGGTGCATTTATCTACATTCATTTAGGTGTAACATCATTGATGATAATAGGATTAATTAAAACAGGATGGAGTCATTTTCTTTTAATCTTTTGAAGCTGAATGTTGATCTTACCTTTAAATGATCATGTCTAATTTGCCAGACAACTAAATATGATTGGACCTACAAATTCCAGCACTTGTCAGTGATCGTTGTACCATTTAATTCTATAAAAATTTGTTTATTATAGATGTTTAATGAGCCTCCATTGAGAGCCAGACCAATGTTTCTGATGCAAAATACATTTAAGTAGCCTTACATCTGAGCTGTCTAATGAGGTGGAAGTTGTATTGATACACGTAATTTTAGTTCACATAGTGTTACTACTGTTTGTTAGGTACTTTAATTTTAAGGTGAAATCCAATAAGCAGAGGGAATTGATGATCTTTATATTCAGTGTGGCTGTTGAGGCATACTTTATTTTGAATAAAACATCAACAGAATCAGCAAACAATCTCATTCCATAGAAGTCAGGTCCAGCTGCTGTTGCAAAAGCATGTCACAATAAATTAACGTTTGAACTTACCAACATTGGACATCTCCGGTACGCTGGCCACGTAGGTGTCCTTACTGAATTTTGGCTCATTATCGTTGATGTCATGGATTTTGATGACGAATTCTGAGGCTCTCTCCAAAACATGACCAGATGTTTTGTTGACTGCTTTTGCACTGAGTGTGTATGAGGACTTCTCCTCTCTGTCTAATCTTCTGGTTGCATGAATATCACCAGAGTTTTCATCAATCTCAAAAACTGTGCCTGCTCCATCTCCAGTAAGGACATACTTCACAGAACCATCCTCTGTGTCCATATCAGAATGAAGCTGTAAAAGAAAAAGAAAGAAAGAAAGAAAGAAAAAAAATTATGTGTGTGTGTGTGTGTGTGTGTGTGTGTGTGTGTGTGTGTGTGTGTGTGTGTGTGTGTGTGTGAAGAATTGTGTTATTGTAAGGTATTCAGCATTTTTAAAACCACATGGGAAAATATTTTTTCAATATCATGTTATGTGGTGATTATATATTGAATAACCTAAAGGCGCAGTGTGATCACATATTGATATTATGTAATGAATAAAACATGGCAGGGTGTGTTCTTTTAGGATAATATTCACTGTCACAGAGATGTGATGCTGCCCAAATGTAAAGCAGGAATTACAAAGGCCTCTGTCCCAAAGATTTTATGGTGTCTGACAATGTAAAGTTACAATTTTACCTCTGACTGTCACAAAGTACTGACATTTGAGGCTCCTTCAAACAATGTGAATAAACATCTCCTCACAAAAAAACTTCAAAATTATACACAGAATTTTCATTTGTTTGTGCAAAACCCCTGCTATAAAAAAGGATACTGTGTAAGTTGATATAGGTGTGGTACAGTTTAGAAAAAGCCTAGTTATATAAACCTTGTAGTCACATTTACTGTCAGAGCTACTGTTATAGAAAATTAATTAACAAACAATCCAAATAATTTTTTATTTGGAATAAAACCAAATAAATGTTGTTTGGTGTAAATTTGTTCATATTGTGGAGGAAGAGGTGGAATGCAGATTTCTATTGTCTTTGCTACATACTCAAAATACCCACCTTCTATAGTAATAAAAATTAACTTTGCCTCACCCCACCTCCCTCACCCCCCTTTTTGAGGAATGAAATTAGAGAGATATTTCTTAATATTCCTTAACAGTGGATCATCAAAAATCACTGGGCATCTATATAGTGTATAACAATTTTCTGTTGAAAAAGAGAATCCATATGTGAACTCAAAACCATTTGCCTTGAACAACAAAACTTGTTTTTTGCACCTGTCTCTTAGCAACAAGTGTAGCTGTGCACTGGCTACCTCTCAAACTGATTGCAATGCTTCTTATGTTGATTTAAGATGCTACCTGAAGAGGACTTCACTAGAACCACACACATCCCATCTGAGAATGAATATGAGACAACACTGCAATGTCATGGCTGTCCTCAACATTTTATGAAAATCAGTCACTGTATTATAAAAAACAAGGAACATTGCCTCTATTATGTTAGTGGTGTAAGGAACATTGGAGGCCACAGTTTCATGATTAGAGTAATTACAGCTGACTGCGGGCTATAATTGAGTGCTTTTTTTCTTTGTCTGAAACCACACCGATAGGCTGATTTCAGTGGCTCATGCTTCCATTTAGGGATTGTGTCACCACATGCTATCACTGTTTCAAATCATGCAATTACATTAGCTGTCCATTAGACCATGCAAAGTTGTTAGCTATGAGCAGATTGCAGTTATATTATATATACTTTAGTAAATGACATGTTTGTGTGTAAATGTGTTTCTTCTTCTTTTTCATAGTTCCTCTAAACAACAAATGTCTGTATGTGTGTGTGATGCTACATAGTTTTGTCCATACCATCTTTCATGTACTGGAGATGCACCTTTTTATTATTATTAATTAATAAACTTTTATCAATATTATTATTATTATTATTATTATTATTATTATTAGTAGTAGTAGTAGTAGTAGTAGTAGAAGACATATACATTGTCAATAAAGCAAAAAGGGTACATACCAAAACTAAGAAACACTGACTGAAATATTCACAACAAAATCTAAAAAAAAAGAGCAAGGTGGAAAAAAAACATAAGAAAACACACACACACACACACACACACACACACACACACACACACACACACACACACACACACACACACACACACACACACACACACACACACACACACACACACACACACACACACACACACACAGAACTGCGTTTCCAGCAGCTAGGATGCAATATCTCAAGAGGAAGAAATTTTAATTGACTCTTTCTGTTTTTTTCTTTGTTTCTTTCTTACTTACCTGTAAGACATACAGTAAGCACTTTACAGTACATGTAATCAAACAATAATAAACTCATTAATTTGGAAAAATGAATTTTTTTTTAATGAAATGTTTATGCACACTTCATGTGTCCATGTCATTTTAACTGACTCGAAGACAGAATGACAAAATATTGTAATGCTCTTATTAAATTCAGATATATACAGTATATACACTTTCTAGTTATATAGAGAATGCTACTAGAGGGAAACATGTGTAACATTTGTAATGTGGTCTAAAGCAATGACGAATTAACCAATTTAGTGAATTAATTCAATAATTACATTACTTAAATATATTAACTCATTACTCAATGTTTATTACTAGTGTAATTAACTTTTGTTGAAATAGGAGATATGTAGATATGCAAATATGTAGAAACTACCATGAACTGCAAGGTAGTACTCAAATCTCTACTGGTTTTACAGTATCCAAAAATGTCCAGGGCAAATGTCCAGGAGACGTTACAATAAGGGGTGAGTATAGGACAATTACAGATTTATCAGCTGTGACCAAAAAAAAAATTACAGTTTTTGCATTCATGCTTTCATGTATGCATGCTGAGATTCCCTTCATTTAGTCTCAGCTCTAATTCATCCCAAAGGTGTTCTACAGGGTTGAGGTCACGTTCTTCCACACCAACCTTGTTCCTCCATGTCTTTATGAACCTTGCTTTGTGCATTAGTGTGCAGTTATGTTGGAACAGGGGACATCCCCAAACGGATCTCACAAAGTTGGGAGCATGAAATTGTCCAAAATGTCTAGGTATGCTGAAGCATTAATAGTTACTTTCACTGGAATTTCAGCCAAACTGCTGAAAACCAACCCCACATTATAATGCCCCCTCCACCAAACGTTACACTTGCCACAATGCTTTCAGAAAAGTACCGTTCTCCTGGCAACCGCCAAACCAGGACTCGTCCATCAGATTGCCAGACAGAGAAGCATGATTCGTCACTCCAGAGAACACGTCTCCACTACTCCAGTGGCAGCATGCTTTACACCACTGCATCTGATGCTTTCCATGAAGCTCTATACATACGGTTCTTGAGCTAATCTGAAGGTCACATGAAGGTCACATGCAGTAAAAGAGGTCTGCATGCCATGGTGCTTGATTTTAACCATGGAAGTAAAGTAAATATATATGCCAATATAGTATTTTGAAAAAAAATCTCATGACAGTCCTGAAATTAGTATCCTAAGCTCTTTATTATGTAAAAATTTTACAATCCACAATAACTCTCTCATATCTATGGCACCATGTATGACAAAGGTACAGCAAAAGCAGATTTCATCATAGAATCAACACATGAAAGCATGAGACCATACTGCAATAAAATAATTGTGGTATTCCTGTGCTTATTTTCTTGTTTTTCTATTAATATAGTCATAGTAAATGCAAAGAGATCAAAATAGTAAAAGTAATGTATGTACTACTCAAATGGTTTCAAAACATTAAAAACATTTGATGCTTATAAACATATTAGCTAAAAGCAAATCCCTTGGCTTAACTAAACAGGATTCTCTACAATTATATAAACATCTGTGGCTATTTTTTTATTATTATTATTATTCTTTTTATAGACAAATGCACAAAAATGTTTTTTGACTAATCCCAGTTGCATGCATGCCAACCTGAAAACATGTACCTTTACTGAAATTAATAACAAGACTAACTGATTGCGATCCCTTTTAACGTTTTTAAATCACAATTCTCCAGAAGTTTCTTTTCCACAATGTAGCCAATGTTTTTTTTTTTTTTTTTTGGCTACTCTCCATTTCCCCAGAGGAACTCACAGGGTTTCCTAATTACTGGCCAGAAAAAGGACTTCTCTAGTGCTTTAAGAACAAATTAGAAGACATTTCAGAAAAAAAAAAACATCTATCCAGAAAGTGGTGGTTTACGGTGATTCATAAAAATATATTATGATTATGTTTAGGCCGTGTAGGTTTTCTGGCCATGCTGGAAGACCTCCCTTCAGAGACACCATAGTGAAAGCAAGGCATGGTAAGGAATACTGATTGCAAAATCTTTTGCCCAGTGAAAACTTTTTGGCACATGTCTGTGCACTTTTTGCCTGACACTGGCCTCTTTGTAAGATGAGCAAAATGAACAGATAGCCTTTGTTATGTTGTAATTTGTGTGTGTGTGTGTGTGTGTGTGTGTGTGTGTGTGTGTGTGTGTGTGTGTGTGTGTGTGTGTGTGTGTGTGTGTGCATATATGTGTGTGAGTGTGTGTGTTTGTGTGTTTGTGTATGTGCAAAAGTAGGCAGGTGTGAAGGAATGTTGTGAACTAAGAAGGCTTTCAAAAATATACAGGACCAGTCAAAAGTTTGGGCACAGCTTATAATTCAATGTTTTTTTGTTTTATGATTTATTGTCTACATTCTAGAACAATACGGGAGATTTCCAAATCTGGCTCTCAGGAAAACCATCCCAGGAAAACAAGACCAAAATATATCTCTGCAGCAGAGGAGAAGTTCGTTTAGACTTGCCAGCCTCAATCATCAACAATTAATAGCACCTCAGTTTAGAGTCATTATGAAGGCTTTAAAGAGCATAAGATGCAGACAAATCTTAATACGTAGAGTATTATGATGAACTGGTATGTTTAGATGCTGTCTTCCCCACTCTCATTGATCACCCTTGTTTGTTGACAATGAAGTGATTACACCTCATGTCTGTGTTTCCTTATGGCTCTCCCTTTTAGTTATGCTGTTATAGTTAATCCTGCCGGAGTCCCTGCTTGCACTCTGCACTAAATATACATTCACCTTATACATTGTGTGACTGTCACCATACCTAACTGTTATATCTCCTCTTCTGCTCTTCCCCTCTCTCTGTCGAGCTACACATGTCGTTCCTGAGCTGCCATTGATCCAGACTTCCTCTGCCCTCTGCATCTGCCTGACTCATCCTGGTGCTCCGCTTCTGGTTGGCGATCTCGTCACATGGATCTGTCTTTTTGGGATGCTTCCAGTGTCTAGGGACGGTTTCACTCTACTGTGAAGACGGTCCTGGCCTTGACTGATGTTGACAGCTGTTTCTCTTACTTGGCTGCAGTCGCTCAATAGTTCAGGACTGGAATTTCCTACAAGTCCACCTGAGCCTCCAATAACTACCTGGACTCCATATTAAATCAATTAACATCTGTTAACAACTGCTATACAGAACTGCCTGCCACCTAACACACAGTATGAATGCAGATCAATTCCTGCTTTCTGTTTCACCCAAATGAGGATGGGTTCCCTGCTGAGTCCGGTTCCTCTCAAGGTTTCTTCCTATTGCCATCTCAGGGAGTTTTTCCTTGCGACCGTCAGCCTCGGCTTGCTCATCAGGGACTATTTTGATTCATACACATTCACATTCTATACAAACTTAAATAATTATTTTGATTGTGTAAAGCTGCTTTGCGACAATGTCAATTGTTAAAAGCGCTATACAAATAAAATTGAATTGAATTGTATACTAAGGATATTATTGCGTATTTAGGATGCTTTCCACATTGTTTTTTAAAATTAGGAAATACCTGCTTTAGAGACGGTGTTCTAACTTTTGACTGGAAGTTTATATCAATTGGTGGCATGGTGGCATAGTGGTTAGCGCTGTGGCCACTGTTGGCAGAGGAAACTGCAGCAGATCAATCACACATCTTGTTTATGTCCCTTTGATATCAGAAGATATCTAGCAGTGCCATCAACAAGTTGGAAACCAGTGGGGCCCAGGAACATTAATCTACTGTCCAGAAAAGTCTGGCCAGAAGTGGTCTTCATAGAAGAACTGCAGCCCAAATGCCATACCTCCGTTATGGAAACAAGGCTAAGTGACTCGATTATGCACAAAAACATAGGAACTGTGTTGCAAGAAAAAAGGTGCTCTTTATTAAAGACTCAAAATTTTTTATATTTTCCTGTAGCAGGAGGCAGGTTGTTCGACAAAAGGGCTGGAGAGCAGCACAATAATGAGTGTCTGCAGGCAACAATGAAGCATGGCAGTGGTTCCTTGCAAGTTTAGGACTGCATTTCTGCAAATGCTGTTGGAGATTTGTTAAGTATTAATGGTGTCCCTAATTCTGATAAATACAGACAGATATCTGGATATATACAATCATGTAATACCATGAGGGAAGTGTCTAATTAGCCCGAAATGTATTCTGTACGAGGACAACGACCCCAAACATAGAGCCAATGGCATTTAGCACTACCTTCAGTGTAGAGAAGAACAAAGAGTCCTGGAGGTTATGGTTTTGACCCTACAAAGCCCTGATTTCAACATCACTGAGTCTGTCTTGAATAACATGAAGAGACAGAAGGATTTGAGGCAGCCTGCATCCACAGAAGATCTGTGGTTAGTTCTCCAAGATGTTTAAGACAACCTACCCGTGTGTGCAATTGTACCTGTAGGGTGGTCACACAAAATACTGATTTGATTTGAGTTTGTCTTCAGTTAATTTACTTTCCATTTTGTTAATTGACAAAAATAAACTAATAAAACTGCTATTTTTGAAAGCGTTAAGCGATATCCTTATATCCCTATATATATGCTTATAGCCCTGATGAACCCATCATGCATACTGCCCTCTGTAAAAGACTCTGGAGAAGGTGTTAATATTTGGGGTTGCTGCTTGTTTGTCAGGACTATGGTCAGCAATGTTATGTGGCAATAAAACTGTAGTCATCTGATGAACTGAATGTACTGAATGACCCGATAATCACATCAATGGAGTTTTTCTTCAATGAAGGCACAAGCATATTCCAGGGCTCGTATTTACTAAGCATCTTAGAATCACTCTGAATCACGCTCAAATTTAATGTAGGACTGAAAGTATTTCTAGCTCAGAGTATGACATAAAAGTTGTTTATGAAGCTTCCTACTCTTACTTTCAGAGAGGAGTAAGACTGCTCCTAGGAAAGTGTGTGATGTCACTTCACATTATAGTGGGTGTTGTAGTTTTGACAGTTTAGACATGTTCAGAGGAGAGATTGAGAGAAGGATGCTGAGGTTGGAACTGCCAGGCAAGAGGTCTAGAGGAAGACCAGAGAGGAGATTTATGGATGCAGTGAGAGAGGACATGAAGTTAGAGTGTGAGAGAAGAGGATGAAGAGCATAGGGTTAGATGGAGGCAGATGATTCGCTGTGGCGACCCCTGAAAAGGAACAGCCAAAAGACAAAGAAGATGTAGTTTTAACAGTTGTTTATAGTTTTAAACAGATTAAAAGCAAATTGGTGAAATCAGTGCAACTTGTGTGAAAGCTTTATGCACATAGACAAAACTTATACATCTGCCACTTGGCTACATGACATTATCCTAATCACACTGCTCCAATCGCAACTGTTTCAAGTTTGTTAATGTACAGGCTGTATACTGCACATGATGTGTTAAAATAATTACCTTTTTGTCCAAAGTATATTTTATGAAATTTAAAATGTCTTTTTACCTCTTTTACAAACATGTTTCCCCTCTATGCGCATCTCATTTCTTATTTTAAGAATTTTGATAAATTACTTGTATTCCTACTCCTGAAAGGATGACCAAAATTGCATCACTCTGAGAATTGTTGGCCACTTAGGACCAATTTCCTGCTTTAGTAAATACGGGCTCAGGACTCAAATTGTGAAAGAGTTCTGGGAGCATGAGGGATTATAATCACCCATGAACTGGCCACCACATTGTGTGCTATAATGAAACCTAAAGGTGATTTCTTTTTTTTTTTTTTGGCCAGGCAGTTTGTTTGTTTGTTGTCATTATCGTTATAACCAGCCCTAATTTACATTTTCTTTCTCAATCTGGGCCATCTTTTATTACCAAAATGAAAACTAATTCTGGAATTCTTCCCTTATAAAAGCTAACTCATAAAAGCATTTTGCACAGTGTGTATTATCTTATGTACCTTGTCGGAAAGAGTTGAAAAAGCACATGAACACAATGTTTTGTCCAAAATACTATTGACTAATGTAGTAATTGTAAGTGGATAGGGACAAACTGCACATATTTAGTGTTCACACTATGAAAATTTGATTGTAAATATGTATATAACATTTTCTACCAGAATGTCTTTCAGATTTCTTAATTGATTACAGAATAATGTATAAAAATATGCTATTTGTTAAATGGTGTATAATCTAACCATGCATATGTTTCATCCTAAAGTAAACGCACATTTTTGCTGTAGCTGTAATTGATAAATAATTTTGATGTGCATAATTATACTGCTATGTCATTTTATAATCACAGCATTGAAGTTCAAGTGACTCCATTAACTTGTGTACAATTGTTTACCTAAATCATGTATCATCAGCCACACAGTTTGCTAATGAGTCATAACTGGTGTATAGAACACATGAGTAGAGAATGTGTGTATGTATGCAAATGGAAGTGTGCTTGTGGATTTGTCAGCTAAGATGTCAATCAGCATTTGTTGTAGAAAATTGTAGTGTGAGCTACTGTATTTAAAAAAAAAAAAAAGATTTTTACAGCAAAATGTATATTACCTGTCTATGTATGGAGAATAGATTTTAAGTTTTAAATTCCTATAAACTGCCATAGGCAATTAAATATTTATTATTTATTTATCAATTGTAAATAATGACCTTCATCTGATACTAGATTATTGTCTATCAAACAGATATTGTTTTTCATGAACAAGAATACCATGTTTTGCTGCAAAGCAGCTAGCAAAGTTGCCTTATGCCAACAAGTTCATAATCCACAGTTTGCAAGCTTTAGCGAATTTCACACTCTCTCTGTTTGCATACAGTTAGCAATCCCTTACACCCTTTCACTTGCCATAATTAGTGCAATCAAGCATTGTTAATTCTGTTTAGCAGAATCATATGGGACGTTTTTCCTCCCTAAGAGACCCTAGAGAAGTCGAGTGTGGAGAAACAGGAAAGGGCTTGTAAGGGAAAGCTAAATAAGGCCAAAGTGAAGACTGAACAGTACAAACTTGTTTACTTACCCAGTGAATAACAGGGCTTGGGAAGGTTAATAGGATTTTGTTCACATCAATAGCGCTGATGGAACAGTGTGTGAGCTACTGCCCTAGTATCAAACCACAGCCACAAAAGGAGGCCACTTTCATGCCAGGTTCTAGCACTTCAGAGTGGCTTGCTACTGACTAATGAAGTCAGTTGGGTCTGACTGCATTTGTAGTTCTACTATTGACTAATGATAACTAGCAAAGTACAAAAAGTATTAAAGATTTGATGTTCTGCTATGTAGTGAAAAGCATCTCACTCACTCATCGCAGGTAGTAAAAGGCATGTAAATTTTATTATTTATTTATTTATATAATTTATTTTTAAGGATACCCTCTACATTATCTACATACTCATTAAGCTAATGGCTCATTGCTAGTCATTCAGGTAGCAGCAGGATAATTACAATTATTTAATTTAGTTAAATTTGATTATTCATGATTGATCAAAGTTTTAAAATACTCATTTTATTTTATTATAAACATCCAATGTTGGCATAAAAAATGTATGACAAACTAGTTAGAGGAAACAGATTATGCAGGTTATACAGGTGAAACTCGAAAAATTTGAATATCATGCAAAAGTTCAGTTATTTCAGTAAGGCAACTTAAAGGGTAAAACTAATATATGGGATAGACTCATTATATGCAAAGCGAGATAGTTCAAGCCGTGATTTGTCATAATTGAGATGATTATGGCGTACAGCTCATGAAAACCCCAAATCCACAATCTCAAAAAATTTTAATATAACATGCAATCAATAAAACAACGATTGTACATAGAACAATATCAGACCTGTAAAATGTATAAGTATACATATGTACTCAGTACTTGGTTTGGGACTCTTTTGCAGCAATTACTGCCTCAACACGGCATGGCAAGGAAGCTATCAGCCTGTGGCACTGCTGAGGTGTTATGGATGACCAGGATGCTTCAAAAGTGGCCTTCAGCTCTTCTGCATTGTTCGGTCTCATGTCTCTCATCTTTCTCTTGGCAATGCCCCATAGATTCTTTATGGGGTTCAGGTCAGGTGAGTTTGCTGGCCAAGCACAGTAATCCCACGGTCACTGAAGCAGGTTTTGGTACTTTTGACAGTGTGCTGGAAAATAAAGTCAGCATCCCCATAAAGCTCATCTACGTAAGGAAGCATGAAGTGCCCCAAAATCTCCTGGTAGATGACTGCGTTGACCCTGGACTTAATGAAGCACAGTGGACCACCACCAGTAGATGACATGGCTCCCCAATCAGCACAGACTGTGGAAACTTCAAGCATCTTGCGGTGTGTGCCTCACCATTCTTCCTCCAGACACTGGGTCCTTGGTTTCCAAATGACATGCAGAAGTTGCTCTCATCAGGTAAGACGCTTCTGATGTGTTGTTTAAGAGCGGCTTGACAAGAGGAATACGACATTTGAAGCCCATGTCCAGGGTCCGTCTGTGTGTGGTGGCTCTTGATGCACTGACTCCAGCCTCAGTCCACTCCTTGTGGCCTTTTCCTAAAAATCCTCTCCAGGCTACGGTCATGCCTGCTGCTTGTGCACCTTTTTCTTCCACACTTTTCCGTTCCACATAACTTTCTATTAATGTGCTTTGATACAGACCTTTGGGAACATCCAACTTCTTTTGCAATTAACTTTTGAGGCTTTCCCTCCTTATGGAGGATGTCAGTGACGGTTTTCTGCACAACTGTCAGGTTAGCAGTCTTTCACATGATTGTGCTTACTATTCAAAACAGACTGAGAGACCATTTAAAGGCTCAGGAAACATTTGCAGGTGTTATGGCTTAATTAGGTGATTAGAGAGGGACACTTTGAACCTTTTGACAATATTCTAATTTTCTGAGATTGTGGATTTGGGGTTTTCATGTGTTGTAAGCCATAATCATCTCAATTATGACAAATCAAGGCTTGAACTATCTTGCTTTGCATGTAATGAGTCTCATATATTAGTTTCACCTTTAAAGTTGCATTACTGAAATTAATGAACTTTTGCACAATATTCAAATTTTTTTGAGTTTCACCTTTATCCTCATCATTAACATTTGACAAATGAATGGTTAACTCCTTGTAGTTGCCATTTGTCATTAATTAGATGTGCTGTTACACCGCAGTAGTTACAGTTACTTACTGATGTCAAGTGATCTCCAGTAAGTGCAATAAAAGTAGCTTCAGCCAACAGCCTTTCTTAGTTTTTTAGGTGTCTTACATTTAATGCATTTTTGTAAAAATAGTTCTCATTGAAGGTAGCTTGAGCACACAACTTTGGTTTTATCCAAACTTACATCTAGAAGCTTTTTATAATGAAACTTGCTTTCAGCATACCTGGTTATGTTTTCTCAATCATCTTATCATTTTCGTTAAACATGCTATTATCACACAGGTTGGTAATCATTAGGGTGAAACTTGGTCATATGATTAATTTGCGTTAATAAATAGTAATACGTAAAAAATTCTAGATTAATCACAAATGGCAATATTGTATTTCCATCATCAAGGAAAAGCTGTTCGAGCAACATATTGGCAGTGAACCACATCAAATGATTGTCAAGAAGCCCATCAAGTGCGTATTATGCTGATATGATGCGTCTCTTAAGCACCGCTCTAGAAAATAGAGCAGCTCATGTGCCTAAATGTCTGGTGCCTACACTGTAAAAAATAAATTTTAAATTTTACGGTAAAAAAACGGCAGCTGTGGGTGCCAGAATTTTACCGTAAAAAATACGTTATTGCACTGTAAAAAAATAAAGCGTAAATTTTACGGTAAAAATACTGTGGCAACTGTGGTTGCCAGAAGTTTACCACAAAAAAAAAGGTTGCAACATTTTTGGTTGTACAGGATTACACTCATTATATCGTATATTCTATGGATTTTAATTGTTGCTTTCTTTTTTCTCGAGCCTGGCCAGGAAACGAACCCAGACCCTGGTGGTGCAAAGCAACAGTGCTAACCACTACACTACTGTGTTTGCTGTGCAATTGTTGTCGTTGTTGGACTTCCTTGGTTTCCCCGCGTCCCCTGCACGACTTGCACGCCGAAAACAACAACATTTGTGTAGCAAGCACAGTCAGCCTGGCACCGCCAGGGTTTGGGTTCGATTCCTGGCCAGGCTTGAAAAAAAAAAAATTTAAATCTGTAAAATGAGTGCAATTCCATACAACCTAAAAACGTTGCTACCATATTTTTCACGTAAACTTCTGGCAACCACAGCTGCTGTATTTTTACCGTAAAATTTATGCTTTTTTTTTTACAGTGCAATAACGTATTTTTTACGGTAGAATTCTGGCACTAACAGCTGCCAGTTTTTTACAGTAAAATTTACGATTATTTTTTACAGTGTACAACTGAGGGTGCTGCCACATCTCATGTTGCCACTAACTAAATGACAGTTGGTTATTCCATAAGAATATGTTTAGGTCTCACCCTGTGCCTCAGGCACTACACAAGGGCATCCTAATAAATTCCCATGGGCAGTTTTCCTAATGCTGTATAAGTGCACAAAAATAAGGCTGGAGAGAATGCTTAGACTTGTGCTAGTATCAAGGTGAGTCTATGCCTTGCAGCCAACAGCCAACAACTGGGGAAGGCTATAACAAGAATAAGATAGGAGAGAATAGAAAACAGGATAGTCCTTTGGAAGACCTGGGAGATATGGAAACATTTAGATAAAGTCTCTTTACCTGAGCCACATATGCAAAAACATCAACCAATGCCAACATGTGATTGTTTTCTGTAGACTCTTTAGTCAATTCCTCCAAAAACGCAATGCCTGGAAAAAAGCAATATTAAATACAAAGACTAGGCACTGTGCACAAAATGCAATCATGTTTTCCAAATGAATTTAAATTATGTCTCGAAATTATATGACCAGTTCCAGTACATGGTACTGCAAATTCTTATTTGAAAGAGCATTTTCAGATTAAAATTTGAATAAGTCTGGAAATTTTTGTCCTGCAATGTGATTGGATTTTAAATTAAATCATAAGAAAAATGCCTTAACCTTTGCAACCTTTCAAACAAATTGAGTTGTGCACATTGCTTTGATTTTGCAAGCATGAGACCATGTCTGAATAAAACCGCTGTTAAGATTTAAATATGAAAGGAGGCTCAATTGTCCATAAATAAACATGGCCTCCCATAGAACTTGGCAATGACTGGTGAATTATCTTTACAAGAAAGACCATCAATGAATTTGATGGGTTCTTGCTGGGCTTTTAAGTGCCTATTCACCGGTCAACACAGAGGCTCTGACACAGATGGACAAACTCATTCACTGATGGAAAAAATGATGGGATTAATGATAACACATCTGCTCTGAACCATCTTTGAAACATTTCCTTCTTCCATTCTCGGTATTTATGTTTTTTTCTGGTATGCTTGGTGGGAATGGGATTGGACAGCCAGCAGGAATAAGGCCAGCCAAAAGTGATTGTTATACATCCAGAGAGAGAAGGAGAGAGAGAGAGACAGAGAGAGAGACATATAGAGACAGAGAGAGAGCAAACAGAAGCATCCAAACACTGGGAAAAATGCCAGGCCACTGATTAGTATAACACTACCTCTACTGATAAATTCATGCCCTGAAGTCAGCCCTGTTTTATAGCTTTATCACACCCATATGATGAAGCATTTTATTTTTTTCCCTAGCATTTTTCTTTATTGTTTTCTTTATAACTGTCATTCATATTTTCCCAGTTTCCCTGATGACAATCTTCTGTCTGTTACCCAATGATTGCTGCATTCACACTTCATAGATGTGAAAGAACAAGATGCTATCAGATGGTGCTCACAGACTCAAGTCCCCTCTCTGCCCCAAACCCCTGCTCATGACACTTGTTTACTTGGGCAAGATGAAGGGAGTGATGAAAGTGAGTTCCTCAACAGAAAATTGCCCCCCCCCCTTCTCCTCGCCCGCTCCAGGACTGTAACTGCTGCTTTCTAAATTATGGTTGTCTCAGAGCCCGGCGCTTATGCTGGTGGCTTGACAAGCACTTCACTCTGATCTGATGCCATTCAGGCTGAGAAGAACACTTGCACTATTGTGATTTTTATCAGAGTGCTACAAAAACTATAACATTTTCTGTAGCTGTGAAATACTGGGAAGTTATATTATAGGATGGCTTTGACCATCATATTGTGCTGTAAGTGTATTCAAGGTCTTCAGTCATAATGAAGACTTGTGTCTAAAATTAATTTGAATATTTGTACATATGAGTTTTATTGTATTGTGCTTTAGGTGGTAACTTTAGTTTGGCTTTTTGTTACTCCACACCTCTCTGCAGGGCAGAGGGAAGACTGAACGCTATATTGGTTCTCTATTATGATTGCTCTTTTTGCTGTTTTTTGTATCAAGTATTTTTTGTAATAATTCTAGCTTCTTGAACATACTGTACAGTATTGATGATTTGGAAGCAATTTGTTATCCGATAACAGCACTTATGACACCTATATCATAGCTCTTAAATTTGGCTTCCCTTAATAATAAACCCCTAAACTTACCTTGCCTACATACTGCTTTCCACTTCCAGTCCACTCCTCCAAGAGAAAGAAACTATTCCACATCCATCCACGCTTAGAACGGTGAAGCGTCCGTCCATCCCTATCACCAGTGCTAAATCCAGGCACTGGGCGGAGCAAGGCTGAGCTCCATTCCAGGATGGACAACAGCAAGAGAAAAGTGAGCTGATTAGTTATCATTGAATCCAATCACTCCTGGAGAGTCCCTGATAAGGAATCAATTAGTGGCTTGGATGTTGTTTGGGAGATACAGCTGAATTTAAATCACAGAATGGGACATCCTATCCTCAGTCTCCTTTCCATTCTGGTTCAATCCTGGAAAAGGGAAGAGAAGATTAATGAGGCACAAAAGTTTGCATTTCTAAAATATCAGCAATTGAAAAGCTTTAAGTTGGCTTCAAATCAGTCAGTAGAAACATTAAAAACATTACAGAAAGTTTCCAACTGAATTATCATCTACATAATTACAAAGAATGAAAAGGCTTAAAAACATATTTATATAAATGTATTATTTCTGAAAATTGAACATAGCAGTGTATTACAAATCTAGAGTAAACAGCAGTGTTATACTTAAAGTTCTGATTACATACATGTCTGGGGCAAACAATAAACAGAGCAGCCTGCTTAGCTAAACCCATCATGGCCCAAGAGCATCGCTGCATGGTAATTTAGGGGCACATGCATAATTTATGGCCTTAAGGAACTTAATCCTAATAAATCGTTCTTCCTTCATTCCATGCAAGCCAGTTTTCAAGGAAAAATGTAGAAGGCCAAAGTGTCATGCCAGCCTGATGGGCATTTATTACTGTGCATTATCTCTGGGGGATCGCAAGCAAATCAGTAGCAAATTCATAGTATTATGTTGTTTTTGTTTGCCTCGTTTGTTTGCAATCTAATTTTACATGATAAAGAAAAGGTAAATAAACATGTACAATGACATGCTTGGTACAGGTATATGGAAAAAGAAAACATCTATTCCTATTTTTTGTCTGTGAATAAATTAGAACCATGGTCTTTTTTGATGTTACTGCAATAGTTCTTGGAAAGCACATTATATTTTAAGCATAAGTTCAATAAGTGAATTAATGAGTTAGAGATGAAACTTGACATTATTTACAAGGACACAGTTTAAAAGTTAAGAGTTGAGGTACATTATATAACTACACTGCTATAATGTATATTTATAAAGTTAAGACGTTTTTAGATGAATGAAATTGGGTTATTATAATCCGATACATTAAATCCTGGAAGGGGATTCCTCCATGTGTGATTTCTCATGCTCTTAAAACCACTCTTTCACAATTTGAGTCTGAGAAAATGTTCCTGGCATCAGGGAAGAAAACAGTCCATTAATTGGATAACCTGCCCATGCAACTTCAACAAGTAATTAAGTGATCTCCATTAACAAGTAGTTAGGTGATCTTATTTGTTTTTTGTTTTTTTGTGTGTGTGTGTGTGTTTTTTTGTCCTGACCAATTTTCCCTCCTGATTTTCTCAGATTCAAATTGGGAAAGAATGGTTCTAGGAGCGTGAGAAATCATCCTATTGGTCACCACGTTGTGCACCGTAATCATAGCAAAAAGTGGTTGAACAAATTGCAAGTAAAATGCGCTTAGTTTTTTTTCACATTCACCAGGCAGCATAAATCTTGAATACAAAATGAAATTAAGGATAAATTTTTATTATTTTTCTTTTTTATCAAGGTCAATAAGTATTATTTATATGAGTATGATTTAGTTTTCTTCATCTGTTAGGTATGATAGTGCATACTTAAATCACTCATTGTCTATACTGTTTTGTCCTCTATACAGGGTCGCAGAGGGCCTGGAGCCTATCTCATGAGACTTAGTGCATGAGGCAGGGTACACCCTCGATGGGGTGCCAATCCATTGCAGGGCTCAGACAAACACACACACCGACACAGACACACACACACACACTACAGGTAATTTGGGAATGCCAATTAGCTTAATATGCATGTCTTTGGACTATGGAAGTAAATCAGAGCACCTAACCATGCATGGGGAGAACATGCAAACTCAATGCGCACAGACCCAAGGCAGGAATCGAACACAGAAACACATACTTTCTGTCTTTTTGAGAACTATGCATGTCTCCTCTCCATATGTCTCACTGAAGTCTACTTTATATTAAGCAAAAAAGCCAGTAAAGCTTGTGTGTGCATCATCCCTGTCTGTGTTTTGGGTGACATAGAATGTACAATATTACAATAATAATATGTACAATAATTATATATATATATATATATATATATATATATATATATATATATATATATATATATATATATTTTTTTTTTTTTTTTTTTTTGGTAATAAAACTGAATCATAATATTATGTGTAGAGATTATGTTTCAAACACAATGTGAACAAAGAATAAATGCATTTTATCTTAGTATGAAGTTGTCACAAAAGTGTTGAGACATAAGTTATGAAACTAAGAACAGTGAGAGCAAACATGCACCAAAATAGCATTTTGAGTTATGATATGTAAGTATTGTATGTTAAACTATGCAATACTAGAAGGTTTTCAGCCATTTTCATTGACATGATGAACTACTTAGTGGCTTGGATGTTGCAGTATGATAGTGTTGAGCTATCCTTCAGTGGATTGCACATGTAGGCATTGCTTAACCCAGTTCTGCTGAGAAAGTGTTATCATTTCTGTCATGCAACAGGGCTGTTTAGAGGATAGGGCTTGTAGAAGGGCCCAGATAGGAGATTATGTGTTGGTTGCTTACTAAGAGGGTGCCAATAAGCTATAAGCTGATAAAGGGTTTCATTTTCCCCTTTTACAGGCCTAAACATTCTAAGTTGAGCTGTCCCACAGTGATGACAAGTGCATCCTTGGAATCTTACAGAAACAGTATTAAACAGGTGATTCTTGTGATTGTATTTCATAATTAACATTTAAGGCTAGCCTTGAGTTTTAATAGCATTCTGGATATGAATCTTTTATGTATCATGCCTATTAAGCATTAAAACAGCACATCTTTTTAACATTCTTCCTGCTGCCCTATGCCAGAAAGGGGGGGGGGCGCTTTTATTTACTTATCTAGACTTGATTGTTGTATTAAGAATTGGCAGCATATTAAAAAGTTGTTTATGAAAAAAAAATTCAGTGTATAAAGTTACAGTAGATTATTAGAAAACATGAGAAAAAGAATTAGTAAGTGAAGCAAATGTTCTCTTATAAGTCCTCATAGCCATACTTCTTGTATTAGCTTATATTCTAGGTGTACAATTTATGTGTACTTACAAATGCTTACAAAGCTTGCTGCTTTGTATTTCTGTATTATTAGTATTTATTTGTGAATGCACTGTGCTTAGATGTGATCGTGATTTGAAACAGACATACTGACTGACTGAAGAAGCAACAAGGTTTATGTATTATTCTGACACACAAATCATAAGAGCAAGGACTAATATAAAAAAATACGTATAGAGTAAGAGTGTGTGAGTGAGAGAGAGAGAGAGAGAGAGAGAGAGAGAGAGAGAGAGAGAGAGAGCACAGTAGTAATAGTAACTCGGGTCAGTAGAGCGGCTGTTCCATGGCTAGTGAGACTATGTCTTTGTAATTGCTGTAGTCCTGTCTGTGAGGCAGTGATCTATTTCTCCAGAGACTTATAAAAATCAGTCTGGAGTAGCAGCAGTATCTACTGGGAATACATTTCCCATAGTCCAGCACAGCCTCGTTTGCTCGACCCTGTGTTGTGCCAGTTATTCCTTTCTTTCTCTTTCTCTCTTTGCTTTGCCCCGAAGGGTTGCCTCAGACATGGATCATTTAGGGAATCTGGGCTAGTCCTCCCCATGCCTGGTGCTGTGCTGATGGATTGTTGTAACCCTATATGGGGTAACACTGTCTCTGACTCTACATTCATTTTATACAGTGTCTTAGGAAGAAACTTTCTTTCTTCCTATCCTTCCTCCTTGCCCATGACCTTGACGTCTAACAAACAGAAAGGATGGGAAATGGATTTGAAGCTCTGAAGCGATTGAGTAGTGAGGCAGACTGTGAAATGGAAAGGAAAAGACAAAAAAATAGTGGGATGCATGCCACTTTGTTACAAAGCTTAAAACACCTGCACAAGTCTTTTAAATAATCTGCATGGTTATCTACGAAGAGCATTATATCTACTGCAATGCAAAGTAGCTGTCCCTTCTGATTACAGGAGCTAGAGCTGCCCAGCATATTTTATTTCTTTTTTCAAACCATAAAAATAATACAATGTTTATAGTGTAATACCACCATGATGTAAAATCACCATTATTGGTTCTCCTGATCAGACAAAACTCAACCACTTGGTGGAGCTCACCCTCTCTCAAAGAGTGCAGTACAATTACAGCAATGTTTCTTACTCTCTCTCTCTCTCTCTCTCTCTCTCTCACTCTCTCCCTCTCTCTCGCTCTCTCTCTTCCTCTGTTTATTCTATTCAAATATTGACCATATAACATTGGGGAGGCATTCATTAGGATACTCTGTATTCTGTCAATAATAAAAACTATCCCAAAGTTCGTCCATGTGGGAAATTAATACTTTTTTTTTTTTTTAGCAAAATTTAATATAAAATAATATAAAATAATATAATATAATATAATATAATATAATATAATATAAATCTGTGTGTGTGTGTGTGTGTGTGTGTGTGTGTGTGTGTGTGTGTGTGTGTGTGTGAGAGAGAGAGAGAGAGAATGCATTCAAAGTGTATTTTTATGCATAATGCTAAATGTGTTAACATAAGCTCATCATAAGTGGAAGTGACAAATCTGTGTTTACATAGCAATGATGTACAGTTCTTTTTTTAAAATAATTCAGAGTACTATTGTAATTTTTTAAAGTTAATTTGCATACCTGTCAGGGACTGAACACAACTGCTAAACATTTCATAAAATCCATTTTTGAAACTCATATAATTCTAAACTCATGGATTATACATGTTTATTAAACATGTTTATTGTACAGGTTATTATACTTTGATGATTCAATGCTCTCTCTCTCTCTCTCATATATGATAGATAGATAGATAGATAGATAGATAGATAGATAGATAGATAGATAGATAGATAGATAGATAGATAGATAGATAGAGGAAAATGCAAATTCTTGTTTTGAATTCCTTTAAATTTAGGTAAATCTTTATAGAATCTGTCTATATAATATCAATATATGTATTTTGTAATACACACTACACAGACAATCCTGAAGCTAGGCAGTGGACAGATGACAGTTCATTGTAATAAGCAGCTTAGTGGAATCATGAAAAAAACATTTGTCTAATTGGTGAATTTGTATCAGGGTGATTCCTAGAGAACAGCATATAAGCATGCACAATTCATCAGTACATGACAGGATATTTAAAGATTTACCTAAATTTAAAGGAATTCAAAACAAGAATTTGCATTTTCCTATATCCTTGGCTTACTTTGATGATCCAATGTTCTACAATGAACTAGAACTAGTAAGAAATCTCAGGGAAAGTGGTCAACACCCTCTCTGTGCACAAAGTTGAACAAGTGCAAAGCTCACTAATGTAGGACAGTCTGAATTGACATTTTTAAAGAAAAATCTAAAAAGTTTATAAACAATAGAACTTGCACTGCTGATGTTACAGTACGAGGATTATACAAGCTTAACTCAGATTCTAATGCTACCAAAAGTGAATTTACAGCTATAAACAGGAACTGATGTACAAAGTATGATTCATGCAGATTCTAGAACCATTGCATATTGCTTCATATACTAAAGCCCTTCTGGAACATCCTGAACATGTAAAGAATAACCATCTACTTACATTCTTGGTTGAATCCTTCTCTGCCTAACTTTATTCACAGATTTCAACTGGCTTACACTATGGTACATCCACGGTTGAGATAAAGTGTTGAGATAAAGCGCCCGCCTTAACAATAACCTTTAAATTTAGCAAGAGAAATTATGTACATGACTGCACTCTTTCAGAGCTCTCCTTTCATCTGTCTGAGAAAAAGGGATGCAGAGAGCGTGAGAGAGAGAGAGAGAGAGAGAGAGAGAGATAATGAGCAAGGCTGGGAGGGAAAGTGAGAGAGGTTTTACCTTCAGTGTTCATGCTCCGTTGCTGATCTACGCGTTAGCAGTCATGCTGCTCTGTGTCTCTTTAGCAAAGCAAAGCACTGCCTTCTCTCTCACCTTTCCTGCACTTACATGCCAAGCTCGAGTGCAGTCTGCATGTGGAGATGTGTGGTTGGGAGCCAGGGTGTGTGAGAGTGAAAAAGAGAGATAGAGAAGGAGAATGAGGGAGAGAGAGAGAGTAAGAGAGTGTGCATGCAGCTACCTCACTGACACACTCTCTTCTCTTTCAAATGTGTTTCTGACTCTGTGCCTTGTTCTTTTTTTATCCAAATGCATTATGTTGATGTTTATTCTGTTGATTTTTCCTTTTTAATCTATCTACATATATATTATTTTCTGATCGCTCATTCTCTCTCTCTCTCTCTCTCTCTCTCTCTCTCTCTCTCTCTCTCTCTCTCTTCTCTCTCTCTCTCACTGTGTCCATTGCTGTCAGGGAGAGGAAGAGTGGAGGAGAAAGGACTCAGCTCATGATTGGCTGCCACTCAGAAGTCCCCACTAAAAGACAGCAAGAAGAAAGAAAAGATGAAGAAAGAGGAGGGGTTAGGAGAGTCTTTAGTCCCCTGGAGCTGCAGCTTTGACTTAGCTTGCCACAGAGCACAGTGGGAGCGAAAGGATACATAAAGGCTGTCACTGGGAGGTTAGGATGGACACAGTCAAAAAGAAAAAGGAAAGATTATATATATATATATATATATATATATATATATATATATATATATATATATATATATATATATATATATATATATATATATATATAAAAGAGAGAGTTTTAAGAGAGAGAAAAGGGGAAACAGACAAAGAAAATCTCAAGCAATAGATGGCAGTAATGATCCATTGCAAAAAGACATTTCATGATGGATGGGGTTGCTGATGCTTGATGTCTAAAGCAATCCAGGCCTGAACTAATTCAGCACCAAAGACAACAGGATGAAGGAGAAAAAGACCATAAAATGTAAATCAGCTGCAGAAGAGAATGGCAAGAGTCTGCTACTGACTTCTTCTTTACGAGTTGAGTGTTTCTTGATGGACAGCTTTCAGAAATGATCTTTAGGTAAAATTCAGCTTCCACCCTTACCTCAGTTGAAAATAAATAATAGTCAATGTGAAAACAAAAACAAATCAGATGCATTCACATTTAGACATTAAATACTAGCAATTTCAGCTTTTGGTGTTTTTCATTTAAATTGTGATTAAAATTGATTAAAAGAACATAAGTTAGCTTGTAAAGGATAACAAGCTAGGAAGAGGAAGAGATTGGAGCCTTTCATATGATGATCTGTGTAACAGTACCACAGGCCTGATAACCTATCTAGTAAAGATACTTTGAAGCACATGGGTTTCTATGAATATTTTATTAGCAGAGAAAAGGGATAAAAATGACTTATTGGTGGCTGCTTGCCCTGAACCCTTTATCTATAGATTTACTGTTTTCCTGATCTGAAATTTATCCAGCTAAATTAACATATTAACAGATATGAATGAACGTAAGAGTAAAAGATGATCCCTCAATGCAATTCAAAGTGTAATAAACTTTGCCTGGGGCTTTCTGCTGTTGCAAAGCTTTATCCATTGTATCTTATACTGCTATAGGTGTGTGTGTGTGTGTGTGTGTGTGTGTGTGTGTGTGTGTGTGTGTGTGTGTGTGTGTGTGTGTGTGTGTGTGTGTGTATTTCTTTCTTATTGTTACACCATTTTTATTCTTATTTTTACATAGATTGCTAATGATTACACCAGTTATGAGAGGTTTGTACAACTAATGCAGGTTCAGTTGGTGTTCAGTCCTTGGTTAATTTGATTAGTTTTTTCTATGTCAGACCCGAGAAGATTTGTTTCTACCGAGCGAATATTCAGTCACAACTCAAATTTCGATTTTTATTTAACAAAGCATGGTGGTGTGTATAGGTAAAATAGCTTACTAAAACAGTGTGGTTATAGGATAATTTTTATTAACACAATAGACTGTGCTCTTCTGAGATCTGTAAAAGCAATCCTCTACTATCATGCAAGTAATTTTGTATTTTGTTAAATGTTTATATTACTACTATGTAGATATCTGTCTTCTTACCCCATACAACAATAAAATCTAAATCAGAAATTCACATGGAAATTCTTACATCATACAGTCAGAGACTAACCTGGACAAACTCTCAGACTAGCATAATGCAAAGAACCCATACATTTTGCCTCCTTACTCTTTTGTTGAATGTACTAGATTGGAATAGTTAGTAATAAATAACTGAATCTTAAAATTCTTGAAACTGCAATCAGTCTTAATAGAGTTAAATATCATTAGGCTTCAACTATCTTGAGCCAAGTAAATCGAAATCAAATATCATTATTCAGTGTATGTAATATGGGTATACAATTTTAGCCATTCATCCTTTAGGAAACATATAAAGCACAGCAAAACATATACATTCACATTCGGTAAGCAATCGCTTCTGATAAGGGGTGCATTGAATCCTGAGCCAGTAACAGTAACAATGAACTCAAGGTGGGAAAATTCACCACAGGTGGAATATCAGTCTATCACCATGCACTCACACACACACACACACACACACACACACACACACACACACACACACACACACACACACACACACACACACACAGGTTAACGCCCATGTGTAAATTGGCATAAACAGTCTGGTTATACGCATGCAGTCTTGGAAGTGGGAGGAAAACAGAAATCCTGGAGAAACCCCATACAAATATGTAGAAAACGTGCAAAACTGAAGCTCTTCCTCATTTGGTTTATATGAACACCAAGAACACTTACTTTCATACTTTTTTACTTTCTACTTAAGACTCCTACTTTAAGCCATTCCTGATAGGGAAACACTATTGTTGTGTTCTACATACAGTATATATTTTAAAGGTTCTTCCAGGAGCACAACCAAAGAAAGGTCATAAGTGCAGAGCTGATCTCAGGAATTATATTTTGATGGGAGATGAAAATCATCAATTTTTCACACAGCACAAAGACACATATAAGAAGCCTGTTTTGGTCAACCTCAATACAAACACTATAACAAACACCATATTGCTGGCTTCCATGAAAGAAGCCAGGCACCTATTTCTTATGGTACCTTCTTTTTACCCAATGGGATAATATGCATAGTGCATAAGATAATGTTAATGCCATAATGTTGTGGCTCATAATAGTGATTATATTGCAGTTTTATCAGCAATGTTAATCAAAATATTAAACAAATGTTCTCATAAAACATATGCCCAGCAATGTATCTTGTTTTTTAGATATAAAATGTTTCACATGAATTTTAAGAGGATGAGACATACTAAAATAACATGTTCTGCATATTCCAAGTAGTGCAGTTGAATACCATAAAATCATAAAAAAGCAAAAATTTTGTATCAAATAGTAGAGTTCCCTTTCAAAAGCTACACTCGATGCTGCGTGAAAACGCTATGGAAACATTTTGTTGTCTCTTTGTTCAGCCGGTTGTGAAGCATGTGTGTATCAAGCATGCCAAATGTTGGCTTATATAACCTCGGTCAGGTGACGTCATCTGATGAGGTGCACCTGCAGGTTATAAATAGGAGTGAACCGGAAACATCCTCAGGTCTTTTTGTCTTCAAGGACCGCATTGTGTTTGCGTGTGTGTGTGCAAGCGAATATACAAACAAAAGAAAATAGTTAACTCACCGATGTGGCAGAGTTTACTAAGAGATGCGTACCTCCGTGTGATAGATCTCTTTTGGAGGGCGATCTCCATGATTTTTGTGTTGAGGGTCTGGGGGAAGAGCACACTCTCCTTGGGCTCCAGGGAGAGTGTGAGCACTGTGATCTCCTCCCTATTAAGGTGCTATCGGCCGTACTATGGCTGCCATCGTTGCCATGGAGAGACATCTATGGCTTAACCTCACGGGCAGTAAGGACAGGGATCGCGTTTTCCTCCTTGATGCCTTGTCCAATCTCCGCCACCACTGGTGTTTCGGTGTCTCCAGCGAAATGTTAGGTGCTCGGTTCCTCCCTGCCATGTTTCAGGATGTCGAACACCTAACACCCCCCCCCCCCCATCTAGCCTCAGTGTCAAAACTTGTGCCCCTTTCCGAGAGGCTGGCAGCGGGGAACCTACTGCCAGGTATGTCTCCGTAGGTACAAAGCACTTAGAGAGAGGCTACAGGATTCATTTTGCACATCGTCCTCCGTGTTTCAATGGAGTGGTCTCCACTTCCTTGAAACCGGAACGAGTGCATCTGCTGACTCGGCAATTACAGACTTTGGTCAAAAATGCGGCCATAGAACATGTTCCCCTGCCAGACAGAGACCCATGCTACTAAAGAGACCCATGCTACTATTTCCTGGTTTCCAGGAGAGATGGGGGGGTTGCGTCCAATTTGACATCTTTGTGAGCTGAAAATCAACAGCCAAAATTATTGTTTCTCAAATCCAACCAGGGGATTGGCTGAAGGATGCATATTTTCATATAAAAATATTGCCATAACACAGGAAGTTCCTGAGGTTCGATTTCGGGGGCGAAGCTTACCAGTATCGGGTCCTTACAATTGGCCAAGCCCCGTCAACCCGCACATATATAAAATGCACGGATGTAGCCCTGGCTCTATGATTCCAGGGCATCCGTATTCTGAATTATGTAGACGACTGGCTGATCCTGGCTCAGTCTTAACGGCTAGTGCTTCGACATCGAGATGTCGTCCTAGCTCACCTCCATTGTTTAGGATTGAGACTCAACGCCAGGAGAGGCATTCTCTTTCCTGCTCAGAGGACAACGTATTTGTCATATGGAATTCGATTGCAATGCAGGCACAGCTGTCTCCTGCGCATGTCAAATCCATTCTCAATACCCTAAAGGAAATCAGGCTAGGCCAGAAAGTGATTGTTCATTACTTTCAGTGTTTTAGTTCTCATGGCAGCTGCATCCATGGTGATAACTTTGGGCCTTCTGTACATGAGATTGTTTCAGTTGTGGCTAAGAGCCAATCCCCAGAGGCAAATACGGATTACGCACCAGGGGCTTCGTACCTTTTCTATGTGGTTCTGACCCCGGTTTTTGACTCTGGGTCCCACTCTAGGTCCGTGTTGTCATCGCAAGATGCTAACAACAGACGCTTCCCTCACAGGCTGGGGTGCGGTCTTAGATGGCCGTCCAGCCCAAGGTAGCTGGAGAGGTCATCTTCTCATGTGGCACATCAATTGCTTTGAAATGATGGCTCTATTTCTGGCCCTCCAGCAACTGAGAGGCTACCATGTCCTAGTGCGGGTGGTCAACACTTCGGTAGTCTTGTACATAAATCCCCGGCCCGAGCTCTGGAACCTTCATGTCTGGTCCCTGAAGGGGACCAACTAAGAGATGCTGGTCTTCCAGCCAGCGTAACTGAAACTATTCTAAGTGCTAGGGTTCCCTCCACTAGAAGAACGTATGCCCTCAAATGGAGTGTATTTGAAAGTTGGTGCATGGCAAAACATGTAGACCCAGTCCACTGCCGAATTATATCAGTGCTGGAGTTTCGGCAAGAAAAGTTGTCCTCGGGCTTATGCCCCAGTACTCTCAGAACGTACATAGCCGCTATTTCAGCTTGTCATGTTCTGACCGATGGGGTTTCTGTGGGAAAGCACCCTTTAGTTGCCTGTTTTATTCATGGAGCTAAACGATTGAGGCCGCCCACTAGAGCGATGGTCCCTTTGTGGGACTTAGCTATTGTGCTCGAAGGTCTGATTGACACCCCTTTCGGACCACTAGAGTCAGTGCCTGTCAGGGTTCTGACTCTTAAGATGGTTTTTCTTATGGCCATTACTTCTTTGAAGAGAACTGGAGATCTGACAAACGCTGTCACATTGGGTGAGTGATGCTATTGCCCTAGCCTACAAGGCGCATGATAACACTTCAGGTATGTTGGTCCTCTCCGCACACATTTGTCAGATTTTATAGTTTGGACATCCATGCTACTTTGGCCTCGTGAGTCCTTGAGTCAGCATCCCAAAGTTATGTCAGACCTCTTCGGCTAATTGTGCCACACACTACACAACCTGGGGGTCCAGGCACTTGCAGTGCAGCGGCGTTGGTATTCTCGTTCCCATAGCATTTCACGCAGCATCAAGTGTAGCTTTTGAAAGGGAATGTCTCTGCTTACTTTGCTATAACCCTGTTCCCTGAAAAGGAATGAGATGCTGCGCTCCAATGCCACACTGCTGGTGTGGCTGGACATCCTTTCAGACAAAAATTTACCTGAGGATGTTTCCGGTTCACTCCTATTTCTCATCAAATGACATTACCTGACTGAGGTTATATAAGCCAAAATTTGGCGTGTTTGATACACACAAGCTTCACAACCGGCTGAACAAAGAGATGTTCCCATAGCGTTTCCACGCAGCATCTCGTTCCCGCTTTTTCAGGGCAGGGTTACAGCAAAGTAACCCGAGACAATTTTTCTCTTTAATAAAACAATTCTTGGTTAATCTTTTATTCTTATGCATTTTATTCACACAAGGGGAATTTTTAGTAGTAAAGTTAGTATCATCACAGTGATATGATATTTGCAGGGGGTGGGGTTGTGATGGGGTTATACTGGCCAGTTTTGGCTCCCATATTCCCCCATAAATTACACCTATAATGATAGGCTTGGATAATTATAAGAATTAGAGACTAATAACAATGCTGTGCATATTTTCATAGACCTTTTAGCAAAGTCTGCTTTATTTTATGCATATGAAATATGTGTATTGACTGTCATAACAGAGTTGTGTATATACCCTTACATTAATATGAGCTTTATTTTACTAGGTATAATTCTTTTAAAAACTTATTTTTTTTAGGTCCTGCCTCTGTAATACTGTGCTGTTAGTTTTTTTTCTTGATCATAATATTGGGGTTGTTTAGTTTGATGTTTTTTATTAACCCCATTTTCAATATGATGTAACACTGACATGCCTGAAAGACAATGTGTAATACCAATTCTCGTTAACAAAAATCTGTCACTTGACTTGTTACATCCAATTAAAATCTGATATCTGTGACTGTTTATGTCAGCTGTCAAGAAGGACTTGTGCAAGTTTAGCAGGTGTTAAAAAAAAAAAGCTCAAATAGAAGAGGATAACACATGCAGCTTGGACATATAACATTACAATGCAAACCATTATGCCAAGTATTGTGTAGGTTCTCCTTGTGCTATCTGGGCAGATCTGGCCCCTTAGGGCATGAGTCTACTATACTGTACCTCTGGGGTGTGCTGTGGTGTCTGGCACCAGGACATCGGCAGAGGATCTTTTTTGTGCTGAGGGTTGTGAAGTACAGCATATGTGGATCAGACTATACAAAGCTGTACAATCACTTGAGGTAATAATAAAAAAAGTAAATTAAAAAAAAGCCTAAAAGAAAAAAAGGAGGCAATACTAAGTACACCCATGATTCAATAGCTTGTAGATCTACTATTAGCAGCAATAACTTAAAGTAATAATTTCCTGTATGACTTCATCATTCTCTCTCATTCTTCTTTACCACATTGCTTCAGTTAACTTAGATTTTTATGCGTTCCCTTTTGCACAGCTCTGTTAAGGTCCCGCCATGGCATTTCAATTGAGTTGAGATCTGGAATTGACTTTATTTTTCAGCCCATCTGATGTTGATTTACTCGTTTGGTTCTGATCATTGTCCTGTTGCATGAGCCAATTTCAGTAAGCCATGTATTTCGGCAAACATTGCGCTGGGCAATAATGGCAAACAACTCCACTTTACTCTCATCTGTCCTTAGAAAATTTTTCCAGATGATGTGTGCTTTGTGCTGAGGGTTGTGAAGTTTTTGCCATCCTCAATCATGCTTCCTTGTCCGTGTTTCTTCTGGTAATCCTTGCAATCAAACAAACCTTGTTCAGTCTTTTGCTGTCATGAACTTTAATATTTAACAAGTTCAGTAAAGCCTGTAGTGTCTCCTGGGAAGATGGGCAACTGTTCTGAATAATTTCTACTTTAACTAATAATCAAGTCAATCAGTTTATAATCTTTCTCATTGTAAAACACTGCACTCCAAATTGTTTGGAAATGGTTTTATAATATTTTTTCGATTTTGTAACAGCAACAATTGCTTCTCTAAGACCACAGCTTATGTATTTCCGTCTTGGAATTATGTTAACACATATTGTACACTGAAAAAAAGGACTTGTAAGATTTACTTGATAAAATCTTTGTAACAATTTGCACTCGTTGATTTTAAGCAAATTTTATTGCTCCAATATTAAGTACAACTCACCCATCATGGTCAGGTAAACTCTACTTAATAATTAAAGTAATGCTCATGAAGAAATCAAGTAAAAGTTACATAATTATATTTAATTCACAAGTTGGTTTTATTTAAAATAATCAAGTAAAGTTAATTTATTGTTATATCAGCAGGAACCTTGTTTTTATGAATTATTATGTAAATCCTACTATAATTTTGTTTTGTGAGATTTTCCCTTACTTGGTTTTATCTATTTATATTACTCCCTATAATAATGTAAACATTGCTAATTTATGTTTTGTAAAGAAACTGTAATTATTTCATCTATATCTTTCACAAGTCACACAACGAAAATATTATTTAACAGTTTATTCACCAACATTACCGAATGTTTTTGACATTAACAGTCTCGATACAGGTTGTCTTTAAAATAATAAAAGTGCATTCAGTTAAATTTTGCATCCATAAGAACAACTGCATGGCACCAGGGCTTGAAATACTTGTTTTAAACAAAATTATATATAAAAATACAATAAACAAACTGTAGAATAGTCCTTTTTAGAACATACTATTTAAACTTAATAGCCTTCTGAAGCAGGGTTAAGGGCATAAATTAGTCCCATAAGCAGTGCACATGACGTTGCAGTATTGCCACATTCTTGCGAAATTTCCTTTCCTTCAAGTATAATGGATACATCATCCGTTTCTTCCCCTTCAACAATACGGACTACGGGGATTTTAAGATGGTGCAAACAGGCATCACTTCGTCTGTCCTCCTGTATAACATTTACAAGAAAAAGATAAAGATAATTATTTTGATAAACAAAAATTGAATTGCTTCAATCACCTGTGCTGACTTCATTACCACACAGAAAAGAACACATAATAAAAAATTACCATCATTTCATACACTTCAGATTGTTAAACTTAGGTTAAATTGCTTTAGCAATAATCTTGCATCAGTAAAACATTTGTAGAACATTGCATGAGATGGCTACACTTCATAGCCTGATTACTTTGCACATTTACTGTCATGTGCACTCGCAACACGACGGGCACTAGGACCCGGAAGTAGTACGGTTGTAAGTCAGGAAGCATAAAAGGAAACAAGATGGCGCTTCACATCGCTCAGTCACGGAGTTTGCCCATGCTATCCCCTACATATTGTCCGTCCAACCGTGAGTACTCACTTTCTTGGGTTTTGCTTTCAATTGAGTGTGTGTTATTAGAACGCGAGTTTATTTGTGTAAACTCTTGCTCTCACTCTGGGAGAGTTCTTAAAATAAACAGCGTGGTTATCCTGCCTGCTCGCGCTACTTCCGCATTTGGGTTTACCATCCACACTACAGGGCTAACTGCTAGTCTTCTGGTTCGTCTCCGTTTATGTGTGACAGAATGACTGAGCCATCAGCAGTAACCCCAGCGGATTACGCTCACCTCTGTGATGTGGTTGACCAACATGCTAAGCTGATCGATCAGCTCCATAGTGAGCTACGGCAGGAGAACGCGACCCGTAGTTCAGCCGGCTCAGCCGGCTGTTGCCACGCCCATCGCAGTGGCTGTTGCACCGCCACACCCCTCCCTCCTTCTGATGTCTTCATAGGTCTACCAGATAAGTGGGATGGCACAGATGGGAAATGCAGTGTGTTTTTATCAGCATTGAATCTTGTGTTTGAGTTTAATTCCACCAGATACTCCACAGACCGACTGCGCGTTGCACTTCTTGTCTCGTTGCTATCTGGGCAGGCAGCTGAGTGGGCCACGGCGGTTCTTCGCTCTGATTCAGATGTCGCCTATTCTTACACAGAGTTCACCCGTCAGCTAAAGTTAACTTTTGAACATCCCGCTGACGAGGTGGAGACCGACTCCAACTTGTATCATCTGCAGCAGGGAGGCTCGTCTGTGAGCCGCTACACGGCTGATTTCTGAACCCTCGCTGTTCAGACCGACTGGGGAGACTCCCCCCTCCGGACAGCCTACTACGAGGGACTGGCGGCGCGCATTAAGGACGAGCTCGCCGGACGTGAACTCCTAGCCACATTGGAGGGCATAATTCAACTCGCCCTCCGAATCGACCAGCGTCTGCTCACCCGCCCCAAGCCAGCTCCTCGCACCCTGCCGGCCATCACGCCATCACTGCCCCATTTCATGCCCCAAACTCCTTCCTTCTTCTCTCATACGCCTGTTCCGGAAACTCGGAACACCTCCAGTTTGGCCACAAACGGGTCAGAAGCACTGCGTTCATCGACTCCGGTGCCGCAGGTAACTTCATTGACTCTTCTTATGCCAAAGAACTGGGAGTGGAGTTTGAGGCGTTATCCCAGCCCGTTTGAATCATATCTGTCGATGGTTGGCCCCTTTCCCTGAGTCCCATCACCGCTCAGACTCAACCCATCACCCTCATCATAGACAAACATCAAGAACAGATCCAATTTCACCTCAACCCCATCTCATCTCCTCCCATCATCCTCGGACACCCATGGCTGCTTCAACATGACCCTCTCATCTTCTGGACACAAAACCAAATCCTACAATGGGGGCCGACCTGCACCGAACTCTGCCTGCGGGCCCCGGCTGGGACGTGTTCTAGGGGGTCCGAGGCCCCCGATGTCGACACCAACACCATCCCCGCCGCCTACCGGGACCTGGCTGAAGTGTTCTGCAGAAGACGGGCCACCCACCTCCCTCCTCATCGCCCCTACGACCTGGCGATTGACCTTCAGCCGGGCTCTTTCCCTCCCCGCGGCCATCTGTACTCGCTCTCCGCCACCAAGCCGCAGGCAATGGAGGAGTATGTTTCTGATGCCCTCCACCACAGCACCATCTGGCCTTCCTCCTCACCTGCCGCCGCGGGGTTCTTCTTCGTGAAGAAAAAAGGCGGCGACTAATGCCCCTGTGTCGACTATCAGGGGCTCAATAACATCACCACCAAAAACTGACACCCATTGCCACTTACCAACTCAGCCCTGGACGCTCTCTCTGGTGCCACCATCTTCACAAAGTTGGACCTCCGGAGCGCCTACAACGTGGTGCGCATCAGAGAGGGCGATGAGTGGAAAACGGCCTTCATCACCCCCACTGGACACTATGAAAGTTTGGTTAACCCATTTGGACTCTGCAATGCACCCGCCGCCTTTCAACAGTTCATCAATGATGTCCTCAGGGACATGCTAGGCCGGTGGGTGTTCGTCTATCTCGACAATATCCTCATTTACTCACGTACAGTTGAAGAACACACCCAGCATGTCAGAGCGGTCCTTAAGAGATTGCTCGCCCATAAACTGTACTATAAGTTGGAAAACTTTCCACGACGTTCCTGGGTTTTGTCATCTCGCCCCAGGGTGTGGCCATGGACCCGCAGAAACTGGTAGTTGTGCGTCATTGGCCCCTACCCAAGACCCTCAAACAACTTCAACGATTTCTCAGGTTTGCAAACTTCTACCGTCGCTTTATCCGGGACTACAGTACGGTTGCCGCCCCTTTAACCGCTCTGACTCAATCATCAGCTCATCACTTCAGCCTTAACCACTCTGCCATCATCGCCTTTCATGAACTATGTCACCGGTTCACCACCGCTCCAATTCTGCTCCAACCAGATGCAAGTAAGCCATTCGTTGTGGAGGCGGACGCTTTGAATGTGGGCGCCAGAGCTGTTCTCTCCCAGCGAGGTCCAGACCAAAAACTACACCCCTGTAGTTTCTTTTCCAAAAAATTTTTCTCCACTCAGCAGCGATACGGGGTAGGGGACCACGAGCTGCTGGCCATAAAGTGGGCTTTGGAAGAATGGTGACACTGGCTCCAGGGCGCCATGGAGCCGTTTATCGTCTGGACCGATCATCAGAACCTGATCACGATCCGCAACCTGAAGCAACTCAACCCGAGACAGGCGGGTGAGCATTGTTCTTCAAACATTACAATTTCCTTCTGTCCTACCGCCCGGGGTCCAAGAACACCAAAGCCGACGCCCTCTCCCGACAACATGAGGAAGACGTCCCGCGGGCGGACCCCGCGCCTGTCATCTCATCCACCAAGATCATCGCACCACTCCACTGGGACCTGGAAATGAGGGTTCGTCGGGCACAGGCGGCGGAGACCGAACCGGCAGGTGTGCCACCTGGGCGACTCTATGTGCCCCACGACATGAGGACCGAGGTTTTACAGTGGGGCCATTCATCCCCCCTCTCTGGACACCCCGGCAGCCATCGCACCCTCCAATTTGTTCAACACGCCTTCTGGTAGCCATCCATGGTGAAAGACATCAAAGAATTTGTCCAGGCATGCCCAGTGTGCGCCACGTAGTCCGCCTGCATGGGTTCCCAAAAGACATCGTCTCGGACAAGAGGCCTCAGTTCACTGCGCGGTTCTGGAAGGTCTTCTGCTGTCTGATCAATTCCACCTGTCTATCCTCTGGTTACCACCCCCAGCCTAACGGTCAGATGGAGCAGACCAACCAACAACTGGAGCGCTACCTGAAATGCTTCGTCGCCGATCGCCAGTGCTCCTGGGCCCGCTACCTCCTATGGACTGAGCTATCCCACAATCTCCACGTCTCATCAGCCACCAATCTCAGCCCATTTGAGGTATGCCATGGTTTCCAGCCTTCGATGTTCGACCATCAAGAACCGGAGATTGAGGTACCGTCGGCCCAACAGTTGGTCCGCCGGTGTCTATGGCTGCGGAATCAAGCAAACGCAGCCATCCAGCACGCCAACCACCGCTACACCATTTAACATCGCCGTCGACACCCTCTGGGACGTTTGTACAATATAGGTGACAGAGTATGGCTATCAACAAAAAACCTTCACCTCCACACTGAATCTAAGAAACTTTCTCCCAGGTTCATTGGTCCATACCGTGTCACTCTCCGGATCAATCCTGTCACCTACCGGCTCCAGCTGCCTGTGGCGCTCCGGATCCACCCGGTATTCCACACCTCCCAGCTAAAACCTTTCACTACCTCCCTTAATAATTACTCAGTTGTATGATGCTACAAACCTTTATGTTCACATATTCATTTGCATTGGCTATATGCTTGTGTCCAATGCAGAGTAACATCTACCTGTAAATGACAATTTGTTATACTACAACAATGCCACTATTTTATATTTTGCAATGAAGAACAAATAAAAATAACAGCAACATTATAGCAAGCTAATATGTATATAGATTTATACTTGCCTCAAAGTAGAACAATAACTTCCTTAGTCCTAAATTAACTTTCTGCACTGTATCCAAATTTTGAAATATACAGTACAGTAGTCCTGTTGATAGAAACATATTTTAACAAGATTTTACATTTCATAATCAAATTACAGATTACACATTTAAATGCAGCATAAAAAAATCATGGGTTGTGTATTGATTGAAAACAGAGCAATGCATATTATGATATGGAAAATCTCTTTCATTACAGTGATTAAAAAACGGTAACAATGCCAATTTTAGAATCTGTAGAAGCTCAGTGGTCCACGTACAAACTCTCACAGGCAAACCTTTCTCTTAACACACTGTTTTCACGAGAGTCAGTTTATTAATCTGTTCCGTAGGTTCAGGTTTTTCAGGATCACATGAATCGCTACACTATTAAAAACTTAAATATTGCCAATTGTACGTCCTGTGATTAAGATGAACATTAATTGTAAGTCAGGAAAACGAGAATCACATCCAAAACAGAAAGGTAAACTTACCTCGAACACAAGAAACTCCAGCTCCAGCCACACCGCGCAGTACCTCTGACTGATCCATAGCGTGGGTACAGCGTCTCCAAACACGCATGCGCGGTGTAATTTGAAATTTAAACTAAACTTTAAGTAAAACTTACTTAATATTACTAGGTTTATGTGCAGTGACTATAAAACAAATAATAAATATTACAAGTAAATACATAATAATATTTAACTCTTTCCACTCAGTTAATTTATTACATGAATTAAATGTGTAGGTATATAAACTTTTATTTAGGAAATTCTATTTCCTATTTATTTGTACCATGTAAAAATTAAGATGGTTAATTTAATATATTTTACCACATCAAAAATAATTTTTTTTTCAGTCTACCTGAAATCTCCAAACCAACAAAGTCCCAAAATCTCTGCTTTTATAGGTCTGCAGACCAGCTGATGATCAATTAATCAATGTCTGATGCTTAGCAGGACCTGGCTACAATTTACCGTTAAAATCTGTGGAAGCAGTAAGGGGATACTTACTTGTATAAGTTTCTTGTGTAAAAATTATTTGCCTAATACTCTAATAAGATAAGATAGGATAAGAAAAGAAAATCCATATTAATTTATTCATCCCACAGTGAGGAAATTTATGACATATAATGGCAGATTGGTTTTCTGCACCCTGGAGTGTGTTGCAGTTGGACTCATCATCTACACCCTCTAATTAAATATATAATTCACCCATTCACTCACTCATCATCTATACCGCTTAACCCTGTATTCAGGGTCACGGGGGCCTGGAACCTATACCAGGAGACTTAGGGCACATGTCAGGGTACATCTTGGACAGGGTACATCTTGGACAATCCATCGCAGGGCACAGACACACACACATACACTCACTCATTCACAAACTACGGGCAATTTGGGAACGCCAATTAGCCTAACCTACATTTCTTTGGACTGTGGGAGGAAACCGGAGTACCCAGAGGAAACCCACCAAGCACGGGGAGAACATGCAAACTCCATGCACACAGAGACGGGAATCGAGCCTGGCCGGGGATCGAACCCGGACCCTGTAGATGTTCCTCATTGTTGGTACAGAATTCTCTTGGTGTTTGTATCTGTAGCCAAGAACATCGGAATAGCACTGCCAACGTAGGCCGAGAGTCATCTCTTGCGGGTCTGTTCCACTTTGAGTGAACCAGAGATGACTGTTAGCCGATTTTAGCTCTTTGGGGAAGTGAGCAATAACCGTTGGAGTGTTAGTAGCCCATTGCCTTATTTCGAAGCCACCTTCTGATAGCAGTTTCTGCATTTTAATTGCAAGAGACTGAGCTTGGGCAGCAGATGGAAAGCTTTGCAGCCAGTTGTCCACATAAAAGTGATGCTCTACCGAGGCATGTACATCTTCATCTGGCTTGCTGTGATCGAACACATGTTTCTGCAAAGCAAACGTGGCACAGCATGGGCTGCAAACTGTTCCCAATGGCAAGACCTGCCATTCAAAGATGGTAGGGGGTGTTTCGTGAACGAGGTTTCTCCACAAGAAACGTAAAAGTGTTTGTCCTCTTCCAGCAGGCCCACCTGGTGGAACATTCTTTTGATATCGCTACTAATAGCAACTGGATGTTCTCTGAAACGCAGAAGTACTCCTAACAGAGTAGGTCCAAGTGTTGGTCCAGGGAGGAGATGATCATTCAGGCTTGCTCCCTTATGCTTAAATGAGCAGTTGAAGACGATTCTGTGCTTTCCATTGTGCTGAACAATGTGGTGTGGTATGTACCATGCATGAGGGTTTTTTTCTGCTCTCTCTGATGTCACCTTTGCAACATAGCCAGCATCTTCTAGTTTCTGTCCTTCATTGACGTACACTGCTGCGAGGTCATTATTCTGCAGAAGGCGTTTCTCTGTGCGTCTCAGATGAGATGTTACTGCTTCCTTATTTGAATGCAGAAAGGAAGGTTTATTTTTCCAAAGGAGAGGGGTAGCATACCTTTGAACATCTCTAACTATCCTCCTAACTGTCTTTTCCTCAAGCACTTAAACTGCTTGTGCATCTTGCTTAGATCTTGTGATGAATTTTTCACTTCTATAATGAAGTGTGTCCATTTGCCACAGTTTCAGCGCATTGCTGAGCAGTTCTGTCTCTGCCGACGAAATGGAGGTGAACAGGCACTGCTGTGTTGAGAGCTGACTGGCAAGGAACTTTGAGGGTCCCTGCAGGGTCCATGCGAGTCTAGTTTTTACAGCAGCAGGGCCGCCAGGTGGGCCGCGACGTACCGGCTGAATGGCCGTAATTAGGTGTGGATAATCTGAGCCAATAAGTAGGAGTGGTTGAGCCTGATGAAGTGAGGGAATAGGCAAACCTTGCAGGTGTCTGTAATTCCTTTGCAACAATTTAACGGGGTAAGTGTGCTTTGCTAGACCCAGTTCTTTGGCTGTGAAGGCTCTTTCGATGGTGAAGGATTTGTTTGGTTGAGCTACAGAAGCTACTGAGAATGAAGCAGCCGCCCCGTGAACATCTCGGATGTCCTGCCTTACAGTACAAAGTGCTATATGTTCTGGTGACCCTTGGAGTTTAAGTTGTTGTGCTGCTTCATACAGTAGCATTGTCCTTTCTGAACCGTCGTCCAGCATGGCGTATGTATCCAGCTCTTTCTCCCCATTTCTCAAAATCACTCGGCTGATCTTTAATAGCACTTTACTGCTTGCGGTTGGCCTGTCCAGATACAAAGTCTCCACTTCAGAGCTTACCAAGCAACTGTTAGCTTGTGAAGCTTGGGCCTGAGGTTTCGTTCTGGTATTGAAGTCATGCAATATTTCCAGGTGTCTTTTATCACATTTCTTGCACTTGGCCTTAAGATTACATTGTGAGATCTGATGGTCATGTCCACATTTAAAGCACCTGTGATTTTCCTTCAGCCAGTACTCCACTTGGTCTTGATTCAACAGTTTGAAGTTTGAGCACTGGTTAAAGTAGTGCTGCACATTGTTGCAAAAGGAGCAATACCTTTTCGGTTTCTCCTTTGAGACTGTTGTAACAGTAGGTAGTTTACTCTGTTCTCCACCATGCAAGACAGTGGTGAAGTGTTGAGTTGGCTTTGGGTTTTTATGCTGGCTATTCTGTGGCGGAGGGAAACTCTACTTGGGTTACTGATGCACAGTGACTCATCCTCTTGTATTCTGAGCTCATATTCAAGCCAGTCGCTAAGATCTAGCAGTGTTGGGCCTGGTACGTCGATGGGTAGCTATGAGACGGTCGCTCATGATGAGGGTACATAGGGTGCTCTGAGTGTCTCTCATAACATGCATAGTTCAAGCTTGCACCCATTTGACCATCATAACGCTGAGAGTAACCCTGTGATTTAGCATGAGGGGGATAGCTGACAGGTCTGCGGTTCTCAGCGGGGTAGCTCTCATGTTAACTGTAGTCATGAGGCATAAACTGGATGACTGTATCTAATCGTCCATAATCCCTGTAGTCAGTGGGTGGGTCATTATAATTTCTTTGATCCAGGTTGTAGTATTCGTAAGGTCTCCCAGCCTGTCGGGCGCTTTGTCGTGGTTGACGGTTGGTTGAGTCGTCGTATGACACCAATTCAGGTTGAACTTGAGACGGTCCATAAGCAGAGAAGGGCTCTCCGTGGTGTTGGCTGGATTATGGAGCTTGGGGATCTCAGCCCCCTCAAGTTGTCAGTAAGATAATCGATATCTTTGTTTCTGACTGCATGAGAATACAGAGGGTCTCCTCTTGCATGTACAGGCAGTGCCCTTGTGGGCTGGGGAAGATCGTCTTGACCTCTAGGCAGTTCTGGCCTGCCCCCTATGGCTGCTGTATAAGAGCTTGTGTTGAGGATTCTCTGCTTCGCATTACTGACTTGAGGTGTCTGAGGCTGTGGCTGTGGTAAGTCTTGATATCTTTCCCCCAGCGAGATCCGATCGATAGACCCAGTGCTTACATCTCTTGCTAGTTCTGGTCAGCTTCCTGTGTCTGAGACCAAGGACGTAGGCTTTTCCCCCAATTCCAATCCGGTGGCGCCACAGATTTGTTGCACATCATCTAAGCAAATCGGTTGACGTTGCACCGTGTAATCAACATAGAAGTCATCCAGGTATCTTGGTGGGATGGCCCGATGGCGTGGTCGAACCGCTGTTGAGGGTGCTGTAGGCTGTCTTGCTGTTCTGGACATGGTGATGCTGTAGTAGCTGCCTGATCCGGCTCGAAGGACCAAATTTTGTATGAATGTGGCGGTTCAATTATCAATCTCGGTGGCACCCGCTACAGATTGTATTGAATAAATCACACGGTCCATGTCCATTAAGAAGCTTTACTGTAATCATACATTCAGGTGTGTGTGGTTTCTACAATGATCAATAACATCAAAGAATGAATATACGGAGATTACAAACTGTGCACTTCAGAGCAGTAACAGTAATGTTTAAATAGTATGGATAAGGTCAGATTTATGAATCAGGCAGATATTAATCACGTCAGATTTTTATGTATTAATATATCCACTTTAGATTAACTGTTAGGTAAACAAACTGAACATTGACTTATATTATTTTAACTGTGGTATCTAAGCTGTCCTGTATCATGTGTAGTTGTGACATACTTACTAATTACATCACAGCAATGAACATCATCCAATAACAAGCACTGTATTATAACCTTACAATAATTTAACCTTAACCTAAAATAACCTTACAGAAATTAAGCAATGAACATATGAAACAATATTGAGTTACTTACTAAGTTAGAATTTACGCACACAGTATGATAAAGTAGACTGAAATTGGGAACAGAACAGCACACAGATTGCTACAGAACCATCTAGGAAGTTAGCCGCTTTGGTATGTGTCTGGGCGTGTCCTGCTTTTAGCCAATTGGATTATAGCAATTCTAAGCGTAGTAACTTAGTGTGTCCAAAGGGTGGCACTGTTTGGTCATAAAGTTAGGCCTTTTCTACAAAGATAATTTATGTTTTTGCACTCTGGCTCTTCTGTGCGCTCACTATCATAAAATTGTGCTTTTGTACAATTTAATTACAACATAAATACACTTAGTACAAAATTAGCTGTTCCAAAATAGCAAACCTAAAGTATACTAGTCATTAGTCTGGAGCAAGTACACTAAAGTATGCTTTGGCATCCTAGGATTTAATATACTTAGCCTACTGTTTTTTTTTCTACTTGGGAAGTATGTGAATATTAAGATTAATATAAAGACATTCATCTTAAATAATACCTAAGGAGGGCAATGTTGAGCTGGGGTTTCTATTTCACCAGCTCTTTCTGAAAATACAAAATAGACTTAATTACCAAACAACTATATTAAAACATGATCTACTACATGGCAAATAAAGCTCACGTGCTCACAAAGGAGATTTATGTATACCATAGAAGATCAAACGGAAAGCGGGAAAGCATTCATCACACCTACCACTTAATGTCATTAGGTACACACATACACACGCAGACATGCACACATTTATTTTTATTTATTTATTTTTATATGTACATGTTTATTGTTAATATATATTGCTGGTCATCAAGATCTGAGATGGCGTCTGGTCCTACTGCTTTTCTGGTGTTCACTCTGCTGAAGGCTCTCCTCACATCATGCTCAGAGATGAGGAATGGATTTCCAGTGCTGGCAGTGTCTTCCTGTCTTCAGCTGATGACGCCAATTGAATAAGCATTTAGCTGCAGCCTCGAAGCGAGCATAGAAGGTGTTCAACTCGTCTGTCAGTGACACATCCGCGTTCATCATACAGGATGTTTATATATATATATATATATATATATATATATATATATATATATATATATATATTATTATTATATCAGTTATTGTCCTTAGTCCTTGCAACTGGCTCCTGGAGCTGTGACTCTATTTTCCTCCCGTAACGCTGCTTTTCCTCCTTTTCCCGCTTTCTGTGGGTACACCCGACGCAAGTCCCGTGTTATAGACAGCGGTGCAAGATCTCAGAGCATTGTGGATGGTTTTATCCACCAATGCCTTCTGATTGGAAAACGTTCTGATGCATTGTATGTTATCATCCGCTAGTTTCCCAACAAATCCCACAACTGCTTCCGTAAACACGTTGATGTCATTGATGTCACTGCTTCGGAACATGTCCCAGTCTGCGTCATCAAGTGTGTCCTGTAGAGTTGCCATGGATCAGTCCATCCAGTGCGCGACCTCTCTCTGAACTGGAACTTCCTGTTTGAGCCTTTGTTTGTATTTTGGCATGAGGAAGATGGCGGCATGGATGTATTTCCCAAATGGGAAAGATTGTGTGTAGCTGTCCTTGACTGTTGTATAACAATTATCCAGTGTCCTTTTGCCTCTGGTGGGGCAGGTGATTTGCTGATAAAAGTACGGCATTGCGTTTGGTGCTATGAGTGCCTCATGCAGCCCGCATAGGGCAGTGACCATGTCTGCTTGTGGTGGAATATAAACGGCGCTGAATATGACCTATGTAAGGTAAAAGGGACATGTCAGTAGGTCCAGGAGCATGTGAAAGGAACAACACTCGTGCTTTTGCACCATCTATTGTTCACCATTAAACACATGCTGCCTGCCCTTGACTTCCCAGAGTCCTGTGTTCTGTCCATGCGGTGAAGAACTCGATCGGCTGGATGGCGTGGTCCAACACCGTTGGGTTCAGCCATGTCTCTGTGAAGCAGAGGAGATTGCAGTCCTGAATGTCTCTCTGGAGCTTGTTTTCCAGTAACTGGACGTTGGCAAGCAAGATGCTAGGCAGAGGTGTGCAGTGTGCACGGACTTCTAGCCTGTTCCTGATGCCAGTTCTAAAGGAAGCCAGGCTAGAAGCTTAGGAGCAGAGTTCAAGTTGTCTTACCATGGTGTGGATAGGAAAAGAAATGGAGTAGGAGATATCCTGAAAGAGGAGTTTGTAGGGAATGTTCAGGAGGTGAAAAGCGTATCAGATATGTTGAATCTGAAGCTGGAAATTGAAGGTGTGATGTGCTACAAGTCTACCTGAGCCACCAATAACTAACTGGACTCCATATTAGCATCAATTAACATCTGTTATACTGAACTGCCTGCCATCTAACACACAGCATGAATGCAGATCAATTCCTGCTTTATGTTTCACCCAAATGAGGTTTTCTTCCTATTGCCATCTTAGGGAGTTTTTCCTTGCCACTGGCACCCTCGGCTTGCTCATCAGGGACTAAGGGACTATCTGACCATTTTGACTCGTACACATTCACATTTCATGCTAATTTAAATAATTCTAAAATTGAATTGAATTGAATTGAATGTGCAATATTGCTAGTGGCTATTCCCCACTGGTAGGATGTGAGTTAGAAAAGAAGGGAAATTCTGGCGTGAGTTAGATGAAGTGATGCAGAGTATCCCCAGGGGAGAAAGAGAGTGGTGATAGTTGCAGCTTTTAATGGACATCTTGGGAAAGGGAACAGAGGTGATCAGAAGAGGCTGGAACATAGGTGACATATAAGAGTGGAGACAGAAGCACTCCATCTTGTCCAGAAGGTGAACTCCATCTTGTGTCGAGGTTGTAATCTGAAAGAGACCAGATTATGCAAAGTATTGGTAGGGGAGAGTGTAGCCAGACAACACAGAATGGTAGTGTGTAAAATGACCCTGGCGGTGAGAAAGGTGAAGAAGACAAAGGCAGGGCAGGATAAGGTGGTGGAAGTTGAAAAAGGAGGAATGTTGTAAAGTTTTTGAGGGAGAGTTGAGACAGGCTCTGGGTGGTCAGGAGGTGATTCCAGTTGACTGGACAACTACAGTTGAGGTGATCAGGGAGACAGGTTTGAGGGTACTTGGTGTATCACCAGGAAGGGGAAAAGTGGACTAGGAGACTGGGTGGTGGAATGAGAAAGTACAGAAGTATATACAGAGAAAGAGGTTCCCTTTCAAAAGCTACACTCGATGCTGCGTGAAAATGCTATGGGAACATCTCTTTGTTCTCTGGTTGTGAAGCCTGTGTGTATCAAAAACGCAGAATACTTCGGCTTATAACCTCAGTCAGGTGACATCACCAGATAAGGTGCACCTGCAGGTTATAAATAGGAGTGAACCGGAAACATCCTCAGATCTTTTTGTCCTCCGGACCGCTTTGTGTTTGCGTGTGTGTGTGTGTGTGTGCGTGCAACAGAATCACGGTAGGATAGAAAAACTTTACTTACCGATAATGGCAGAGTTGGTTGAGAGATGCGTGCCTCCGTGTGATAGATTTCTTTCGGAGGACGATCTCCACGACTTTTTCTTTGAGTGCTTGGGTTTCAAGGAGAGTGCGAGTATTGTGATCTCCTCCCTATTAAGGAGCTTCACGCATTCCTGGGGCTCGCGTGCGTATGAGACGGTATTTCCCCTTTCTCTCGCGCACCCCACGGATCAGGAAGTTTTTAGCGTCCGCTTCTCAAGCGCGCTCCGGCGCTTCTTGTGAGCGGGCAGAAGAGACTTCCTCCCTTGCTTCCATGGAGATAGCGTGCCGATCTGGCAGATGCGCATGAGACGGAATTCCCCCTTTCTCTCGCGCTCTCTCCGGATCAGGAAGTTTTAGCATCTGCTTCTCAAGTGCGCTCCGGCGCTTTTTGTGAAGGGGCGGAAGAGATTTCCTCTCTCGCAGCAAAAAAAATTTTTTTTTTAAATAAATAAATAAAAAATAATAATAATTTTTTAAAAATTCCCCAAGCGCTCAAAGTTAGACGACAGGTTTCTGTCGGGTGGCCAGGGGAGCGGCCTCAACGAGGGTCCCTCCCCGTTTTTGGTGACCTCCATGACGAGCTAACTCTCTCATGGAATAAGCCTAATCCCCTGTTTTATGATGATGCTCTGACCAATGGGGTTTCTGTGGGAAAGCACCATTTAGTTGCCCGTTTTATTCGTGGAGCTAAACGGTTGGGGCCGCCCACTAGAGCGACGGTCCCTTCGTGGGACACCCCTTTCGAACCACTAGAGTCAGCGCCTGTCAGGCTTCTGTCTCTTAAGATGGTTTTTCTTATGACTATTACTTCTTCGAAGAGGATTGGGGATCTGCAGGCTCTGTCAGTCTCCCCATCCTGCCTAGACTTTGCCCCTGGGCTAGTCAAAGCTATTCTGCATCCTCACCCGAACTATCTTCCGAAGGTTCCATTCTCGACCATGCACCAGTCATTCTTGAAGCCTTCTGTCCTCCGCCTTTCACAGCTCTGGAGCAGGAAAGACTTTACGTACTGTGTCCAGTATGTGCTCTTCAGATTTACGTCCACTGCACTAGCCAGTAGCATAAGTCAGAACAGCTTTTCATTTGCCATGGGGGCCACAACCCGGGGGCCGGCCGCCACTAGACAGACGTTGTCACATTGGATGCGAGATGCTATTGCCCTAGCCTATGAGGTGCGTGGTCACACTTCACCTCTGAGAATCAGGGCGTCCCCTTGCAGCAGGTGTGTGATGTGGCAGGCTGGTCCTCTCCGCACACGTTTGTTAGATTTGATAGTCTGGATGTCAATGCTACTCCGGGCTCGCGAATCGTCGAGTCAGCATCCCAGAGCTAGGTCTGAGACGTCCTTGGCTATTGTGCGCACACGCTACACAGCCTGGGGTTCCAGACACTTGCAGTGCGGCGGCGTTTGTATTCTCGTTCCCATAGCATTTTCACGCAGCATTGAGTGTAGCTTTTGAAAGGGAACGTCTCGGATTACTTAGCTGTAATCCTGTTCCCTGATAAAGCGAGAACGAGATGCTGCGTTTCAATGCCGCACTGCTGGCGTGCCTGGACGTCCTTCAGATAAAATTGACCTTAGGATGTTTCCGGTTCACTCCTATTTATAACCTGCAGGTGCACCTTATCGGGTGACACCACCTAACTGAGGTTATAAGTATTCAGCATTTTTGATACACACAGGCTTCACAACCGGAGAACAAAGGGATGTTCCCATAGCGTTTTCACGCAGCATCTCGCTCCCGCTTTATCAGGGAACAGGGTTACAGCTAAGTAACCCGAGATGTTAGCTAAGAAGAAGTGGAACACTGAGAGGACTGAAGAGAGTAGACAGGAGTACAGGGAGATGCAGCATAAGGTAGCAGGGAGAGGTGGCAAAGGCCAAACAAGATTGGACAGTAAGGAGGAAGAAGTGGATCTTTACAGGTTGGTGAGACAAAGAGATAGAGAAAAGCATTTGCAGCAGGTTAGAGTAATTAGAGATAGAGATGTATTGACAGGTGCCAGGAGGGTGATGGAATGAGTACTTTAAAGAGTTGATAAATGAGGAAAATGAAAGAGAATGAAGAGTAGAAGAGGTGACTATTGTGGAGCAGGAAGTAGCAAAAAAAAGTGTGAGGTGTGGAGGTATGGACGTGCTTAGAAGAGGTGGCAGTAGAGGTTCTGACTAGTCTAATTAACGATATCTTGGAGATTGGGAAGAGGAATGGTAGAGAAGTGGTGCCAATCTTTAAGAACAAGTGAGATGTGCATTGCTGTGGCAACTACAGAGGAATAAGGCTGATGAGCCATACAATGAATCTTTGGGAAAGAGTAGTGGAAGCTAGGTTAAGGGCAGAGGTGATCATTTGTGAGTAGCAATATGGTTTCATGCCTAGAAAGTGTACAACAGATGCAGTATTTGCTTTGAGGATGCTGATGGAGAAGTACAGTGAAGGTAATATGGAATTGCATTGTGTCTTTGTAAATTTAGAGAAAGCCTATGACAGGGTGCCAAGAGAGGAGCTATGATATTGTATGAGGAAGTCTGGAGTGGCAGAGAAGTATGTTAGAGTACTGCAGGACATGTATGAGAGCTGTAAGAGAGTGGAGAGATGTGCTATAGATGTGACAGAATTGTTCGTGGTGGGTGTGCATCAAGGATCGGCTCTGAGCCCCTTCTTGTTTGCTATGGTAATGCAAAGGATGACAGATTAGGTTAGACAGGAGTCTTCATGGACTATGATGTATGCAGATGACATTGTCCTTTGTAGTGAGAGCAGGGAACATGTGGAAGAAAATCTAGAGAGGTGGAGGTATGCTCTGGAAAGCAGAAAGAGGAATGAAGGTTAGCTGTAACAAGACAGAATACATATGTGTGAATGAAAAGGACCCAAGTGGAACTGTGAGGCTACAGGGAGCAGAGGTACCCAAGTAAAAAAAAATTGCTAAGTATATTAAATCCTACCATGCCTAAGCATATTTAAGTGTACTTGCTCCAGACTAATGACTAGTAGACTTGAAGTTTGCTATTTTGGAACAACTAATTTTGTAAATAATTTTGTATTTAAGTTGTAATTAAATTGTACAAAAGCACAATTTTAAGTTTATTAAGAATACTTTTGTATGCTAAAGTGGAACAATGTTAAGTATACTTAGTACACTTAAAGTGTATGGCTTTGTTTGTACTAACGTACATGCCTGACATTTATTAACTAAATTAAAGTATATATTTATTGTATTATAAGTACATTAAAGCATTTTTTTCTGTGTTACAAATAAATGAGGAATATACACTGAATATATTCTTATTGCAGCAGGAGCATGCTGTTATACTTCTGGCCACTTACAAATACTTAAAAGTACACTTTGTGGTTCATAGAAATATACTTTATTATATCATACATTACACACAGTCTTCTATAATACTGTATTGATGGGTGTTACCAGTACACTAAAAATGTTTAGGATAATTTACAAATGCTGAATGCATTTTCTACACTATAACATGTTTTTGAAACACATTACATCAGTTATTATGCGGGAGATTTTATTCATGAGTTCAACAGATTTCATTTGCACAAGGTTACAATATTAGTACTATAGTTTATTTGTGCAACAAAACATCAGATTGTCTCAAACACACAAACAAAAATTTTAACTGTTGTCTGAACAAAGACAGACATTAGTATAAGAATACTATTAGAATACAGGTACAGTATTAGTTCAAACATGGTGTGTTAATTCTAGATGTTACACAGAGACGCTGAAAACAGGCCAAGAGCTACGGAACATTATACCAGAAGCAAAGTACATAAGATTTAGCAAGAACACATTAGACAATACATTCTATAGTTTAAACTATGTACTTTTACTTGTAATTACAAACTTCCTAATAAAAACCATGAAATTTACCTTATGCCGATGAAAATAAAATAATGACGATATGGACTAACACGCGCAATGATGCAGCTTGCAGCCGTGAATTCAAGCTAGGAGTGGAAGAAATGGGGAGCAAATCAGAAAACAGATAGTCCGAATATGGCCACCTCCAGTTTCTGATTGGCCGATTCTCTCTGGTTGGGTGGAATAGTTGCAGAGTTATAACGCTGCTGCAGTTTGTGCAAGTGTAGCTTTATGATAGTGAGCACACAGAAGAGACACTGCAAACACATGAATTATCTTGAACACACAAGATAATTCAGCGTGCAAAAACATATGTGCTTAACATATGTACTTATTTATGCTTATATTAGCACAAACAAATAAGTACATTCAAATTTAACTGAAAATATAATACCATACATTAAAATTTGTTTTCTAATGTATACTTTCTATACGTTTCTACAATGATCATTTCGAGCATATATATATTTTTTAAATATACCAAAAATAAATTGAAAAACAAAGTTTAAATAAATGTGCTTTTTTATGAAGGTGCAGGACTTTAAGTACTTAGGGTCAATGGTCCAGAGCAACGGAGAGGGTTGAAAGGAGGTGAAGAG